>SJYC01034650.1:0-33317 GCA_006408675.1 Madoqua kirkii
GAAAAAGCCTCTTGATGAAAGTGAAAGAGGAGAGTGAAAAAGTTGGCTTAAAGCTCAACATTCAGAAAACTAAGATCATGAGATGCAGTCCCATCACTTCATGGCAAATAGATGGGGAAACAGTGGAAACAGTGTCAGACTTTATTTTGTGGGGCTCCAAAATCACTGCAGATGGTGGCTGCAGCCATGAAATTAAAAGACACTTACTCCTTGGAAGAAAAGTTATGACCAACCTAGATAGCATATTCAAAAGCAGAGACATTACTTTGCCAACAAAGATCCATCTAGTCAAGGCTATGGTTTTCCCAGTGGTCATGTATAGATGTGAGTTGGACTATAAAGAAAGCTGAGTGCTGAAGAATTGATGCTTTTGAACTTTGGTGTTGGAGAAGACTCTTGAGAGTTCCGTTGGACTGCAAGGAGATCCAACCAGTCCATCCTAAAGGAGATCAGTCTTGGGTGTTCTTTGGAAGGAATGATGCTGAAGCTGAAGCTCCAGTACTTTGGGCACCTCACGCGAAGAGCTGACTCATTGGAAAAGACTCTGATGCTGGGAGGGATTGGGGGCAGGAGGAGAAGGGGACGACAGAGGATGAGATGGCTGGATGGCATCACTGACTCGATGGACGTGAGTCTAAGTGAACTCCGTTAGTTGGTGATGGACAGGGAGGCCTGGCGTGCTGCAATTCATGGGGTCGCAAAGAGTTGGACTCGACTGAGTGACTGAACTGAACTGAAGTCTTTATTTTACTTGGCCTCACTGTAGCATTTGACTCAGCTGATTACTTTTTCCTCCTTGAGATACTTTTACATGGCTGAATATTTGTGTACCAACTCCCCCTGACTTTTCTGATGGCTCTTGAATTCATTCTTCTCTGCTGATTTCTCTTTCTTTATCTGCCAATTGATTGAAATACATCAAACAGGTGAAAATTCATAATGATATTACAAAATAACTCATTTAAAAAATTGGAAGTTTTTAGCACACCAAATAAGTATTAGGAAACCAGTGAAAGTGTGAATGTGCTAGTCGCTCAGTCATGTCTGACTCTGCCAACCCTTAGACCGTAGTCTGCCAGGCTCCTCTCTCCCAGGTGAGAATACTGGAGTGGGTTGCCATTTCCTTCTCCAGGAATCAAATCTGGGTCTCCTACATTGCAGGCTGATTCTTTACTGTCTGAGCCACCAGGGAAGCCCCTTAGAAAACTGGTAGATAAATGTTTATCCTTATTTCTCTTCTCAAGCCAAGTTTCAGGTAAACAAATAGTTGATAAGAAAGTGTTCCTTCTTTTATAAGAAGTCTCACTAGTCAAAATAGAATGTTAGAATTACAATATTGCCACTTTGTAATTCTTAATTAAATAATGGAGCTAGAGTATATCAGTCAATGGCTCCTAAAGCCATCATTGAAAGCCTGATGGAGGACTTTGATTAGCAACTTCAGGCCAACCCATTTATTACAATTTTAAGACAACTGGGCAAAATGTACCTCTTAAAGTGACGCAATAGGTGTGCACGTATGCCCAGTCATGTCTGACTCTTTATGACCTCATGGACTATAGCCTGCCAGGCTCCTCTATCCATGGGATTTCTCAGACAAGAATGCTGGAGTGGGTTGCCATTTTCTCTCCAGGGTATCTTCGTAATCCAGGGATTGAACTTAAATCTCCTGCATTGGCCAGGTGACGATTCTTTACCCCTGAGCCACCTGAGAGTCCATAGTAGGTATATGCACCACTATCTATTAGGTATTTTTGCCAAAAAAACCCTCAGACTTAAGCCTTAATTGAATCCAGATTCAGTTCTAACTACTTATTTAGAAAGTGGCATTTTGGGAATGTAGTTAATTAAGTCAAGAATGTTGGAATTTGTCATAGGAAATTATGATGGAATTTCTTCAGTAAATGTCACAGAGAAAGGCAAAAGGTATTACAGGTGTAAAGAGAGGGGAACACATTGCCTGTCTTAAGCTGGGCTCTCTAGAAAGTACAGGCTACAGCCAGAATTTGGATGCCAACAGTCCCTTTGGGTGTGCAAGCTCCGGTGATTAGGAGGGAAGAAAAGATAGGGGAAGGAAGACAGTGCACAATGCGATGGGATGTTATTCTGCTGCCTCTGCCTTCACGTGAGTAGGGAAGACACACAGCAGATGACCCAGCACCGTGGGACTTGACCCGAGTTCTCCAGCTGGCGTTGGGGAGAAACCACCCCTTGGATAGTCTGCTGAAGAACGAGGAGGAAGTTTATTTGCCAGGTTCCCTGATGTCTCTGTTTTTCACTGGTCGAATTTCCCCTTTCAGGAGCCTAACTCTTGCTCTCGGGTTGTTTCATCCGTCTCTCAGGCTTTTCAGGATGTTGGATCTCATACTTGGTGGGCTGGTGTTTCACCCAAGACCCAAAGCGGCATGCCAGCTAAGAAGGAGAAAGGAGGTAGTTGAGGGCATCTAAAAAGATGCTCAAGTTTGTGTCTTAAAACTGTTTATCCCTTTTCCCCGTAGGTCCACTCATACCTTCCCGATATACCCAGCTCTCAAACCACAGTACGGGGATTCCCTTTTCTTCCTTGGGAACAAACAAAAATGTCCTCACTCCTTCTATTTCAGGAAAGGTTCAGGTTCGATTAGCAATGGATTCTTCATGATCTCCTAGAAGAGGAAGGCAAGAGTTAAAACAGATACCGTTTCCCACTTCTACGGCTAATCTCAAGGCTGTCAAACAGTTTCTCAATGTTGCCACCAGGTGGCGCCATTAGACCACGCTGGTTTCCTCATGCCCTGAATAACGGTGGTGGATACAGAACCAAATGTTATGAGAATTGGTATAAGGAAACTTTGTAAAGTGTTTCCAATTAAAAGTATACTAATTAGTAAAGTGTTGTTACGAAAGTGCCTGCTTTCAGAATTTTTAGGTTTTGTGGTAGGGTGAGACAGAAACAAAATACATTAACATTTTATTGAGTTTAAATGATTTCTTTTCACATCATGTCAATAGCACTTAGAAGATTATATGTCTTACCCTGTGCTAGGCCTTAGAGCTACAAAAACAAGACATCAAAGCACTCATAAGCCAGTCAAGAAGAAACCACATGCAAAGGCGATTACAGTATAGTCTGCCCAATATATAAAAAAAGATTTTAAATAGATGCTGGACAGTGGAGAAGGACCCAGCTTCAGGGAGAACACTCCAGGAAGATTCTCAGATCAGATGACATATGAATTGATGAACAGCATAGGGAAGGCACAAAGGAACAGAGCGATGTGGATGTGTAGGTGACCTCTTATGAAAAATTCATCATTTTAGGGAGCATAAGGACACAGGCTGGGAATGGAGGAGGACAAGATGGGGACTGAGACAAAAGTCCAATCACCAAGAGCCTTGTGTGTTGTGTTAAGCAGTGGTGTCCACAGAGGCAGGCAGACAATGCTTACAAGGAGGGGAGCAGGCTGACATTTACACTTATCTGTAGGAAGGGTCTTTGAAAGAACAGGCTCTCTCCCATTTGTTTTTGAAACATACTGCCCTCTCTGTCTATCTTTTACCACTTTTATTTGTAACAGAAATCCAGAGCAATATTCCTCCCCTCATTCACAGGCCCTGAAATACTGTATGCTGAAAAAGCAACTGATATTCGCCTCTGGAGTGAGGCAGGAAACAGGAACTAGAGGCAAAGAGCAAAGTGGAAATCCCTTGTTCGAAAAGCACATTGCTTTGGGAAATTGTTGTCACGAAGTGACACAAATGTTCTTGGGACCCTTTACATTTTTCCAGAAAGGCACAATAGTCAGAGATGCCTCAATGTGTGATGTCTTCTTTAAGTTAATGGGAACCATGGAAATATTTTAAGCAGAAGGGGGACATGGTCAGATTCACATCAGAAAAAATGACAGTGGCATTTCTAAGGAGAGTGGATTGGAAGGAACAATAGGAGAGGCACGGACAGTTGTTAGAGACTTACTGAACAGTCTAGGTGAGTGGTTATGCAATTGGAATTTGAGCAATAGAGAGAGGAGGAGAGAAGCCAGAGTTGTACATGCCACATAAAATATTCAGGCCTTGGTGATGAACTGATATAATTTGATATAATCAGGTTTATATCTACCCTCTTGCTGTTTGTCTGTTTGGCCCATAAGTTTTATGTTCCATTTCTCTCAATTTCTTATCTTCCTCTGAAATACCCAGATACTTTTAATTTTCCATTGTTTTCTTTATTGACTTGTTGTTCAGTCACTAAGTCTTGTCTGACTCTGAGACCTCATGGACTACAGCATGCCAGGCTTCCCTGTTCTTTACCATCTCCTGGAGTTTGCTCAAACTCATGTCCATTGAGTCGTGACTTATTGGCTATGCGATATTTTTCAGTTCAGTTCAGTTCAGTTGCTCAGTCGTGTCCAACTCTTTGCGGCTCCGTGAACCACAGCACACCAGGCCTCCCTGTCCATCACCAACTCCCAGAGTTTATCCAAACTCATGTCCATTGAGTCGGTGATGCCATCCAACCATCTCATCCTCTGTCGTCCCCTACTCCTCCTGCCCTCAATCTTTCCCAGCATCAGGGTCTTTTCAAATGAGTCAGCCCTTCGCATGAGGTGGCCAAAGTACTGGAGTTTCAGCTTCAACATCAGTCCTTCCAATGAATATCCAGAACTGATCTCCTTTAGGATGGACTGGTTGGATCTCCTTGCAGTCCAAGGGACTCTCAAGAGTCTTCTCCAACACCAGAGTTCAAAAACATCAATTCTTCAGCACTCGGCTTTCTTTATAGTCCAACTCTCACATCTATACATGACTACTGGAAAAACCATAGCCTTGACTAGACGAACCTTTGTTGGCAAAGTAATGTCTCTGCTTTTGAATATGCTATCTAGGTTGGTCATAACTTTCCTTCCAAGGAGTAAGTGTCTTTTAATTTCATGGCTGCAGTCACCATCTGCAGTGATTTTGGAGCCCCCCAAAATAAAGTCTGACACTGTTTCCTCATCTATTTGCCATGAAGTGATGGAACCGGATCTCATGATCTTAGTTTTCTGAAAGTTGAGCTTTAAGCCAACTTTTTCACTCTCCTCTTTCACTTTCATCAAGATGCTCTTTAGTTCCTCTTCACTTTCTGCCATAAGGGTGGTGTCATCTACATATCTGAGATTATTGATATCTCTCCCAGCAATCTGGATTCAGCTTGTGCTTCCTCCAGCCCAGCATTTCTCATGATGTACTCTGCATAGAAGTTAAATACACAAGGTGACAATATGCAGCCTTGATGTACTCCTTTTCTTATTTGGATCCAGTCTGTTGTTTCATGTCCAGTTCTAACTATTGCTTCCTGACCTGCATATAGGTTTCTCAAAAGGCAGGTCAAGTGGTCTGGTAGTCCCATCTCTTTCAGAATTTTCTACAGGTTATTGTGTGTGATCCACATAGTCAGAGGCTTTGGCATAGTCAATAAAGCAGAAAATAGATGTTTTTCTGGAACTCTCTTGCTTTTTAAATGATCCAGCGGATGTTGGCAATTTGATCTCTGGTTCCTCTGCCTTTTCTAAAACCAGCTTGAACATCTGGAAGCTCGCAGTTCACGTATTGATGAAACCTGGCTTGGAGAATTTTGAGCATTACTTTACTAGCGTTGAGATGAGTGCAGTTGTGCAGTAGTTTGAGCATTCTTTGGCATTGCTGTTCTTTGGGATTGGAATGAAAACTGACCTTTTCCAGCCCTGTGGCCACTGCTGATTTTTCCAAATTTGTTGACTATTGAGTTCAGCACTTTCACTGCATCATCTTTTAGGATTTGAAATAGCTCAACTGGAATTCCATCACCTCCACTGGCTTTATTTGTGGTGATGCTTAAGGCCCACTGGACTTGACATTCCAGGATGTCTGGCTCTAGATGAGTGATCACATCATCATGATTATCTTGGATGTGAAGCTCTTTTTTGTACAGTTCTTCTGTGTATTCTTGCCACCTCTTTTTAATATCTTCTGCTTCTGTTAGGTCTCTACCACTTCTGTCCTTATTGAGCCCATCTTTGCATTAAATGTTCCCTTGGTATCTCTAATTTTCTTGAAGCAATGTCTAGTCTTTCCCATTCTAATGTTTTCCTCTATTTCTTTGCATTGATCGAGTTTGCTCATCTCATGCCCATTGAGTCATGACTTATTGGCTATATGTTATTTTTACAATATATTATCTATTGGTTATTACCAATTATTGGTTATATATTAAATTGTATATTATTTATGTATTTTTAGTGATTACACTAGAGATGAAAACATTCACTGGACTTATTTAATCTCATATATATTATTGATTTTACCATTTTCTTTTTTTCTAGTAACATCAATATCTGGGTCATCTGTGGATTTAGCTTTTTCCACTTAATTCTGGATATTTTCTTGCTTCGTTACATATAAATTGATTGTGTACCAAATGGCATGAATAAAAATGTAGATAGAGCCCCCACTGGAGAAGGTTTCCCCCTCTCCTCTCTTGTTTAGTTGCTAAGGAGTGGGAATGAGGCTTATAAGGGTTTGTGGAAAATTGAAGCTGGGTTGCAGTTTGCCTGTGTCCCATTTTCTCCGAAGGAACCATTCTGTCCTTTACAGCAGAGGTCCCCAACCTCCATAATCTACTGTCTGATCTGAGGTGGAACTGATGTAATTATAATAGTAATAAACTGAACAATAAATGCAGCATGCTTGAATCATTCTGAAACTGTCAAACCCCTGCCCCTGTCTATGGAAAAATTGTCTTCTACAAAACTGGTCCCTCTTGCCAAAAAGGTTGGGGACTGCCGCTTTATAGAATGAGCCATGCCAGTTTCCATCTGCAGCCCTGGAGGCCAAAGGAGGTCCAGGGCTGTCGGGTCCTCCCAAGTTTTCTCTGCAACCCCAGCTCCTCCTGTTCTGCACAGCTCCAAACACACCTGGAGGGAGACCCTCCTACTCCAGGGCTAGTGCTATCCCCTTTGTCTTAGAGTAGCCTTCACAGATGAATCCCAGAAAAATTCTTGTTTATGATCTATTTATTTATTAAAAATTTTTTGTTAAGGTATGATTGACATGTGAAAATCCAAACATATTTACTATATACAACTTGATGGGTTTTGCGCTAAGTATAAACCTGTGAAACCCACCATCAAGTCCATAAACATGTATCACTTCCCAAAGTTTTCTCTTGTCCTCTTTATTATTACTATCATCATCGTCATTATTTGGGGAGGATGAGAATAATCTTACAAGGTGTACATTCTTAGGAAATTTTAAGCATGCCTTGTAGTGTTGTTAGTTACTATGCTGTGTAGTAGATCTGGAGAATTTATTTATCTTGCGTGACTAGAACTTTGTACCCTTTGACCATCACCTCCTTATTTCCCCTTCTGCCACTCCCTGGCAAACTCCATTCTACTCTCTGCTTCTATGATTTGACCATTTTTGGATTCCACAAGTGAGATCATAGAGTATTTGTCTTCCTGTGTCTGGCTTGCTTCACTTAACTTTCATGTTGCAACAGATGGCAGGATTTCATTTTTTTTTTTTTTAAAGCTGAATAGTGGTCCATGTATGTACACACGACATTTCCTTTAGTCATCTGCCGACAGACATTTAGGTTATATCCATATCTTGGTTGGGAAGATCCCCTGGAGAAGGGAATGGCTACCCACTCCAGTATTCTGGCCTGGAGAATTCCATGGATTGTATAGTCCCAAAGAGTGGGACACAACTGAGCGACTTTCACTCACTATATCTTGGTTACTGTGAATAATGCACTGAACACAGAAGTGTCTCTTCAAGATCCTAACCTGGATTTTTTTTTTTTTTTTGCATAAATACCCAGAAGTGAAAGAGCTGGGTCATATAAAAGTTCTATATTTAATTTTTGGAGGAACCTCTGCTTTTCATTGCTACAAACTTGTCTTTTAGAACAGCTTTGGCTGCATCCCATAACTTTTCATGTCCTGTGCTTCTAATTTTGTTTGTCTCAAGATATTTCTTGACTTCTGATGTCTTCTTTGACCCATATGCTGTTCAGGAGTATGTGGTTTAATTTTCACAAACTTGTGAACTTTCCACTTTTCCTCTTGTTATTGCTTTTCTAGTTTCTCAGCATGTTGGTCAGAAAGGATACTTGATATAATTTCAATTGTAAATTTAATACTTGTTTTGTGGCACAACATATATGATTTGTCTTGGAGAATATCCTGTGTTGAACTTGTGAAGAACTTGGATTCTCCTGCTTTTGGATAAAATGTCTTTTATATGTCAGGTACGTTTGGTCTATAGTGTTGTTCAGGTCCCCTTTTTCCTTATTGATTTTGTGTCTGATCTATGGATTGTTGAAAGTGGGGGTACTGAAGTCCCTTACTGTTATCGTATTGCTACGTATATCTCTCTTCATTTCTGTTTATATTTACTTCATACATTTAGGTGCTTCTACCCTGGGCACATATACAGTTACAGTTGTTATGTCCTCTTGCTGAATTGACCCTTTTTTCATTATGTAATGACCTTCTTTGTCTCTTGTGAACAGATTTTGACTTAAACTCTGTTTTGTCTGCTACAAGTATACAACCCCTCCTCTCTTCTGGTTATCATTTATGTTAAATATCTTTATCCATCTCTTTGCTTTCATCCTATGTGTGTCCTGAAGCAAATTTTTAAAATCCATTCAGCCACTCTGTCTTTGGATTGGAGAATTTAATCCATTTGCATTTAAAGTAATTACTGATAGGTAAAGGCTGAGTACTGCCATTTTATTAATTACTTTCTGACTATTCGGAAGTTGTTCTTTTCCTCTCTTTCTTGCTGTCTTCCTTTGTGATTATTTTTTTCTCGTGGTATGCCTTTATTCCTGTCTCAATGTTTTGGGTATCTCCTACAGGTTTTTCCTTTGTGATTTTCCATGAAGCTTATTCAAAACATCTTATAATTATTACAGTCTATTTTAATACTTTTTCTATTATAATACTATTTTAATATAGTACTATAGTACTATTTTAATATACTATTATAAGACTTTTTCTTAGATAGAAATAATTTATAAACCGTAGAGAAAATCCCCAAATATCTTAAATTTCCTCTCTTCCTTCTTAAACTGACCTCAAAGAGGTCAGTGTAATGGCTTGTTAGTCATCTCAGCTGGAATTTGGAGGCCCCAGGCTCTCATGTCAGGGTGGCTGGAACCATCTAACACCTCTTGTGGATTCAGAGTGGTCATGTCTGAGTCTAGATATGAACTAACCCCTGGCCTTCTTCTCCATCTTCATCATAAAGAGGATTTCTCACGTTTGCTCTAAATCATAAGAGTTGTGCCCTTGATTAAAAGATGTCATTAGAGGCTTTTTGGTAGCTGCTCCATTTCTTGCCAACTTTAAAAGCTCTTCTAAGAAGACAGCTTCTTATTTAGGATGGCAAACTGAGGATTCATGTTTGTCTCTTCTCATTGCTTCATTAAACTAATAGCCAACAAATAATAAAAATTCAAATCAAAGTGAAGATAATAGGATGGAGGTATCAATCAGATGAGCTATGTCGATTACTATTGCAAGTAGAGAAAATAAGAGAGGAAGAATTTGCAGCCCAAGGTGTGAAAATGCAGTGATATCGTGAGTCTTCTGCCATGGCACCCCCCCCCCCCCAGGTTGTGCCCTTGTTGGCAGGTAGAGAAGGGGTGCTGAAGTTACAGTGTTTACTAAGAGTCTGCCTGTAAAAGCCTGTGCCCACTGTCTTCTTACTCCCACTCTATGTCTCCATTTGAGAGCAGGTGGCTGGAATTTACCTCCTGAATAAAAGCTGGGAGGTTTTTTCCCCTAAAGAACTTGAACATGCAAGGAAAACTGAGGGCTCCTAGCATGTGGGCTGATGCTTTTCAGTTATGTTTTGCATCATTCCTTCTAAAAGCTTGTTAATAGATAAACTCTGCTATAAATACAGAGCTTTTTACTCAGAATTTCTGTTCAGGAACAAACTAGTGGTAAAATGATTTCGAAGCATGTAAAAGCCTGTGCCCACTGTCTTCTTACTCCCACTCTATGTCTCCATTTGAGAGCAGGTGGCTGGAATTTACCTCCTGAATAAAAGCTGGGAGGTTTTTTCCCCTAAAGAACTTGAACATGCAAGGAAAACTGAGGGCTCCTAGCATGTGGGCTGATGCTTTTCAGTTATGTTTTGCATCATTCCTTCTAAAAGCTTGTTAATAGATAAACTCTGCTATAAATACAGAGCTTTTTACTCAGAATTTCTGTTCAGGAACAAACTAGTGGTAAAATGATTTTGAAGCTGTACTTTTATAGCCAAATATGAATCATTGTTAACAAAATCGAAGACTTTTCAGACGTTCAAAAATGGCTCAGACATTTTTCTTCTCCTGCCAATTCACTTACAATCTACTCCTGTAGACTCACTTCTTTCCACTGCTGTTTGTTGATCACTATGGAGAGCTTATTAAGAATCCACATTTCTGGTCTCTAATCTAGAGCTGCTGGGTTAAAGTTTCCCAAGGTGAAGGCTGAGAATCTGTGTTTTAAAAATGCTGGTGCAGCAAGAATGTGGTTTCATTTGAAACCACAAATCTAGATAGAACCACTGTTAACATTTGGTAGATTCTGCCATTTTCTCTACTTGTAAGTAATTTTACTTATTTTTATAAAAATTTGAGATACTATTGTGTAGTACCACAGAACCACAGTCCCAGTTAAGCCAAGTTTATTGTTTTATAATCGAAAATTCTAAGGTTGGTTCTAACTTGGAGAACTGCTTAATCCAGGGCATCTGATACCTTTGCCATCTTGAACTTTTTTTGAAAGTTCAGGCCCTCTTCTCCTTGAATGACTCAAGGAAGAAAAAGTGCAGGAATTGTTCTCATTAGTCCATCTTTGATGATGTGCCAAGCAAATGAGGAACTTAAAATTTGGTCTGAGTCACTTCTTTGGCCTATGTGGGTTGGAGTCAGCACCACTGGAAACACATGGAGTTGTCTTCCTACGAGAAAGGGAAATTCTGTTAGTGGAAGAAAGCAGGCATGGACGTGTGCTAAGACAAAAACAACATGTATGCAACACACTACGCAGATGGTACTGCTTCCTGTTGCTTCCACCTAATATTCTGTGCTCATCACTTTTTCATGTCATCAAGTATTCTTTGAAAATTTGATATCTTAGTACCACTTAATATTCTACTTAATATGAACAGTATTATCTATTGCTGCAGTACTAATTAACCCAGAAGTTAGTTAGCAGCTTAAAACAACAAATTTATCATCTTACAGTGTCTGAGGGCTTCCCTGGTGGCTCAGTGGTAAAGAATCTACCTCTAATGCAGGAGACTCTGGTTCGATCCCTGGGTTGGGAAGATCCACTGGAGGAGGGCTTGGCAACCCACTCCAGTATTCTTGCCTGGAGAATCCCATGGACAGAGGAGCCTGGCGGCCTACAGTCCGTGGGGTCACACAGAGTCAGACACAACTGAAGCGACCAAGTAGCAGCATCAGCAGTGGAGTGTCTGAATGTCAGGAATCTTTGAGTGGCTTGGTTGGGCAGTTCTGGCCCACGGTCTATCGGGAGGCTGCAGGCAAGCTGTGAGCTGTGGCTCCAGCCCTCGAGGACTTGACGGGAGGCTCCTTTTCCAAGCTCAGTCACATGGCTGTTGGCCACAGAGTGACCTAATGGAGAGAGCAAAGTGGAGAGAAAGACAGGTAATGCACCCTTACCTGGACTCTCCCTCTTTCCTTGTCTCATTCTCAGATCACGTGCTCCTGCTTCTGCTTCTGGCATAATCTCTGAGACAGACTCCTGTGCCCAGTGCTTAACTCAAGGTCTGATTTCAAGAGCTGCTGCTGCTGCTAAGTCGCTTCAGTCGTGCCCAACTCTGTGTGACCCTGTAGATGGCAGCCCACCAGGCTGCTCTGTCCCTGGGATTCTCCAGGCAAGAATACTGGAGTGGGTTGCCATTTCCTTCTCCAGATTTCAAGAGAATACTAAATAAATCAGCAAGCTTTTATAATTACATAGCAATCATCCTGCTGAATTAAACTGTGAAGTCCCAGGAAAGACCAAGAACTCTGCTATTCTGTGAAATAAGCGGGACATGGTATACATTTTTTCTCTTACTGTGCTTTTTTGATCAAGAATCATCACTTCCTTGTTTCCTTTGCTGAACACATTACAGCAAGCTGCCTAATAAATGCTGTTAGAACTTTGCTTTTCAGATAAGACTTTTTAAAAGCTATATATTAAAAAATTTGCAAGGGTATTTTTTTCCTCCAAGGAAAAATAAGTAGCTTAGCTTTACCATATGTAGCATCTTCTCTTGAGAAATCAAGGCCTCTAGCTCCATTGGCAGGAAGGGTCACTAGCGAAAGAGACACTGCTGTGGAAACAAGGAGGGTTTACCCTGACTGCAGTCCTCATTGGCCCAGATGCAGAACATGCCAAAGCCACTCAGTGTACTCAGTACAATTTTCAGCTTGCTAATGTGTCAACAAAGGACAAAGAACAATCTGACGTCTCCTGGGCTGACTATGAATCAACCGCTACCACTTCATGTAGAATCCAATTGCTTGGGAAGTGGCTTCAAAACAAATCTCAATTACCCAGGGAAAGGGGGGAGGGGATAGATGACATCTGTTCTATCAACGCCCCTCATCCTCTTTGTACATGTTTTTACAAACTGTGGCTATACCTGACTTTATGCAATAGAAACCTATGTGAAAAAAAAATTGAGTACAACAACATGTTATCACCACTTAAAATCACCAGGTGGCGCTAGTGGTAAAGAACCCACCTGCTAATGCAGGGGACGTGAGTCGTGGGTTCGATCCCTGGGCGGGGTGGGGGTGGGGGGATCTCCTGGAGAAGCAAATAGCAACCCACTCCAGTATTCTTGCCTGGTGAGTCCCATGGACAGAGGAGAACCTGACTTTATGCAATAGAAACCTATGTGAAAAAAAAATTGAGTACAACAACATGTTATCACCACTTAAAATCACCAGGTGGCGCTAGTGGTAAAGAACCCACCTGCTAATGCAGGGGACGTGAGTCGTGGGTTCGATCCCTGGGCGGGGTGGGGGTGGGGGGATCTCCTGGAGAAGCAAATAGCAACCCACTCCAGTATTCTTGCCTAGTGAGTCCCATGGACAGAGGAGCCTGGTGAGCTGCAGTCCGTAGTGTCACAAAGGGTTGGACATAACTGAAGCGACCTAGCACTCATGCACATGCTTATCACTAAACTCAAATTGTACATATTAATTATGCACAGATTTTTGTATGTATAAAATTTTTAAAAATCACTATTAAAAATGGAGGAGGAGGATGTACATTTACTCATGCAGAGACAGGATAGTTTCACATTTAGATTTTATCCTTATTAAAATTCTCAACATTCAAAAAGGGTGCTAGCCAGCCTCCCAGAACAGCTGTTGGTTAAAACATTTGTGTCAGAACTAAATGGAATATACAGTTCCCAAGGGATTTGGTACGACTACAACTATAAATTTACTGTGACTCAATGTATATTAAAAGGTTAAGGTGAGATCCATATGACAAGGCTAACTTTTAAACACTGACTATTTTGGTGAAGTGAGGAATACTTCCATTGTGTAAGGAACCACTCTGATTTATGTTTATGTTTTTAAAATATTGGATTACCTGGTGAGTCACACAGTACCTATGTAACTAAAATGAACTGACATAACTTTAGCTAAAAGTGAAAAAACCTTGGGAGTCTAGTAAGTGTGTGTAGCATTAGAGTAGGCAAATGAAGATACAGTGTTTTTTTCTGAACTACAGTCTTAAATATCTCAGACTTCTTTTTTTTTTTTCCACTACATTCTAAGGAGCCTTTAGTAAAGGAGCCTTTAGTATCTGAAGACCCCAGATTAAGGCTCACTGGTTTAGATTATTTTTCCATTGCTTAGAAGTCTCTCTGGGTGGTTTGGTGCCAATCAAGTCTAAAGTGAAAGTGAAAGTGAAGTCCCTCAGTCGTGTCTGACTCTTTGCGACCTGTGGACTGTAGCCCACCAAACTCCTCTGTCCATGGGATTCTCCAGGCAAGAATACTGGAGTGGGTTGCCATTTCCTTCTCCAGGGGATCTTCCCAACCCAGGGATCAAACCCAGGTCTCTCCGCATTGCAGGCAGATGCTTTAAACTCTGAGCCATCAGGGAAGCCCCATCAAATCTAGGGCCCTGGTAACTCAAAATTATCACCCTTCCAATGCCTGACTATCTGGTAACCTAAGGTCATAAGGTAGCCCCTGAGAGAGGGCCCTGACCACTGGGAGGTGAGTTCATAGCTAAGTCCATACAAGAGGTAACTCTTTACTGGCAGATTCTGCAGAGAAAATGTTTGATTAGCATTTTTAGATTGAAGCTCCCCTTTGTGAGGTCGGAGTTGGCCTGTCTGCTGCTCCTGCCTGTGCTGAGACCTGATCAAAAGCTGGCGGCAGATCATACAGAAGCTTCAGGCTTGGGACAGAAATTCTAGGCTTTCTGCTTTCCACTCTTTCTTGCCCCAGGCCTGTCCCCACCTCCCCACACTCCCACCCCCACCTTTAGCCACTCCATGCGCACACCACACACATATGTGGTCTTTCTCCAGTAGAGGGAGGTAAGACATCAGGAGCGCTCCAAATGCAGTCCTCAGCCTCTCTCTGTCTCTCTCACACACACTCACGCACGCACACACTTCTGCTCTTTGTACAGAGGAGCAGGAATAGACCCAAGAACATGGTTTATTGATCCCACCTGTATTGTATGAAGTGCTTTCTCATTTTTGACATTTAATGATTCCAGGTGTGGGTTATACCTTGAGAAAAGCTAAATATTAGATGTGCTCCCTTCTCTTTCCAATCTTTTCTTACTAAAAGGGCTAAATGTTGGTTTCACAATTTTTAGAGTGAAGTCAGGTTATCTTTCTCTAACATGCAAGATTTTTAAGTAATTGGCTTTGGTCTTTAAAATTTGAGGTTTTTTTTTTTTCCCCCTTCCAATCCTCCCTTTAAAAAATACCCATTGGAAAGTTTCTTTTGCATTTTGGGTAAATTCAGGACACTAATTTAAAAAGCTTGTAAGTGTATCTTGGCCAGTAGGGCAGCAGCTGGAATTTCAATGTAAAACCTGTCTGTGGGGCAGAGACCATCTTTCAGCAACTGCTGTTTTTGTTAGCTCTCTGACTGTTGACAAAGAATCAGTTGCTGTCATTTGATACTGGATAGTTTTCAGGGTTAATTTTCTTTTGCTTGTCTCTCATATTTTTTAAAAAAATTTCGAGTCATTGTATGGGCATTATTAGACCCTTGTCATTCCCAGTGAGGATGCTGAGGTCCCAGGAGTTCTGCTTCCATCTCAAGGACAGCTCTGCTGTGCTGTGCCTATCACTTTCGGCGCTCTTCCTACTGCCCCTGAGTCCCCTGTGTTCCAAGGTCAGATGCTTGAGAAAGAACGTGATCAAACAGCCAAGAGGAACTTAGAGGTCAGAGCTCGCTGTCCTCCTCTGGCTTGGATCCACCTCCCCCATGGGACCTTAAGTTTGGCGGGCCTCAGAATTACCAAAGACGTGAAGCTAACTGGCCTTGGCCTTCTCCTCATCAGAAGAGTCCTCTTTCCTCCGGTTCCTAAACACTCCAGCTTTCTCTAGCAATCTGAAGTTCAATGACTGAACCACGACGTAATTAATGATAGTAGTAAGTAGCGTGGAGTACCTCCAGTGTTGGGGGCGTGCTCGAGCTATATTAGATACTCTCCTGTTTACTCCTCAGGGAAACCTATGAAGGTTATTATGCTAATTTATTGGTGAAGAGGCTGAGGTTCTGTGAGGTTCAGCTGCTTGTCTAAGATCATTCATCGATTAGAGTCTGGATTTGATTCCAGACTTTGAAGTGTGTTCCCTGCAGGACACTGAGAATGGTCACCTTCCTTGGGGACTGCAGGACAAGTACTTGCACCCGGCATATGGAACCCATTAAGATATGTCTTCCATCCAGGCTGTGGCATCACGTGGATGTGTGACAGGGAAAGTCTCCTAACCTTTAGAACACCCGCGTCCTCCTCTACAAGGTGAAGGTTTCAGCCTCATCTCGGGCCCCTGCTGTGCCAAGGTTCCCCCGAATCTAGTCATAGGGAGTAAGGAGGCATTGCATCTGCAAGCTCCTGGGAGAGGGGCAGGTTGGGTAGTGGAGGGGGAAGCTGATCAGGTTTTCTCGAAGCTTTGGAGGCATGCGTGCAGGCTGGACTCTGATACACTGCACCTGTAGATGAACGATGTGCCTGAGGCAGACTGGGGACAAGTCTGACCGCCTTTCCAGTTCTTTGGGCTCTAGTTGGTGGAGTGAAAGCTGGAGGTCCTGTTCTGAGTCCCCATGGTCTTCCCTCACCAGGTCCTTCTCCTCTTTAGCCCACCTGGCCTTGAGCTGAGGTCCCCGCAGGCTTCAGTAACCTTCATGTGGGAGTCAGCAATGCCAGGGGCAGGGTGGAGGTGGGGAAGGAAGGAAACAAACAGCTGGGCTCTGGGCTCCACCCAAATGGATTCCTCTCCTCGCCATAAGACCTTCTGTTCCTGTGCTAACTAGATCCTCTTCTCACCCTTCCCAGCACTCCTTGTCACCCGAACTTTTCCAGGGCAGTGCAGTGGGCTTAGCTGTACCTAAGCTCCCTGCATCCATCCATACAACTCGCCCAGAAGAACATTTTCCCAAAGCCTGTGTCCCTTGCCTGTGAGCTGCTCTCTGAACACCCAAATAACAGCAAAAGCTGTGACCAAACCAGATTCCTTTGCCTGATATGCAGCAAAGCAAACACTGAGATGCTGAGGTTTGCAGCAGAGAAAGGGTTTGCTCTCGAGATAGTCAAGTGGGACAATAGGAAAACAAATTTCAAAACCCCTTGCCGAAGTCCAGGAGCTTGGGCTATCTATGGGATAAAGCTGAGCCCTGGGGAGTTGGTGGGGGAAGGTGATTGGCAATAAGAAAAGGTGAGGCAATCATTGTCTTGCACAGCTGAAACTAATCAAAGCCTTTCCCCTGGGCTACATGTTCAGAAAATGGTGATGGTAGCACCTTCTGAGGGTGAATTTTGAACCCTCTGATGTCAAAATGTCATCATTTTTGGAATAGACGAACAAATAGCCAGTTGAACGGTTGGTGATCTTAACCAGTCCTAACTGGCTCAAGATCTAACTAGACATAGTTGACTCAAAAATGTTCCTGAAAAACAACTTGGCAAACAATTAGGCTACGTGACACTTGGAGGAGTTTTGTTTTTGCAAGTTTTTCCTAGCCACAGTTAAAGCGAGCTTGATCAGTGAAGGCAGGTTACAGGTTTACCATTAAACAAGACTCCATTTCTGGCTGATAATTACATTCTGTTTCAAAGCTACTATTTGTTGAAGGTCTGTTAATGTCCGAGGCATTTTAATAGCAGCCTTAGGTAGTTTATCTAACTTGATTTATTCCTCACCACCCTGTGAGTCAGTTAGCATTACCCCATTTGCTTTTGAGAAAATTGTTGTTGAGAGTTTGAGCTGCACAGTTACCCAGCTAGTGAAAGGCAGAGAGCATAGTCTTATCAGTTTTCCTGATGGAAAGAAAAACTTTGCTTTCCCAAGGCTGCTTATCATGACTGTGCTTCCTTAACTAAAAGGTAAAGCGTGCCTCCTTTTTCTAATCAGTATTTTTTTCAAATTGAATTTATACTTGATTTACATTGTTTTGTTAACTTCTGTTGTACAGCTGCTGCTGCTAAGTCGCTTCAGTCGTGTCCGACTCTGTGGGACCCCATAGACGGCAGCCCACCAGGCTTTCCCATCCCTGGGATTCTCCAGGCAAGAACACTGGAGTGGGTTGCCATTTCCTTCTCCAATGCATGAAAGTGAAAAGTGAAAGTGAAGTTGCTCAGTCGTGTCCGACTCCGCTGTACAGCAAAGTGATTCAGTTATACATATATGTACATTCTTTGTAATATTCTTTTCCATTATGATCTATCATAGGATGTTAAATATAGTTCTCTGTGCTATACAATAGGACCTTGCTTATCCATTCTGTCTATAAAAGCTTACATCTGCTGACCCGAGCCTCCTACTCCATTCCTTCCCTGGGGTCCCCTCCCTTGGCAACCGCCAGTCTGTTCTGTGTGTCTGCTTCACAGGTTCGTTTGAAAACACGCCTACAGATCAGATATAGTGTGCAGTGGGGCTTCTAATAGGACATCTAAGGTCACGATTGTCTCAAATGAACTGGGGCTATGTTGGCATCATGTTTCACAATTCCCAGGTTGGGGGATGAGTATCAGCCAGCCACTAGGAAGGAAGGGACATGATGAAATAAGTCATCCCAGTCAGGCTGCTGTGTTGGCCAAGCTGTGTTTTGTTTTACTCAGTGGTGAACAGGGAAGGGCCTCAAATCACGGAGTAGCTTGAGACATTTCCTGTTTTCCCTTGTTTTTAGGAGGATGTTAGCATGTGCGTGCATGCTAGGTCACTTCAGGCGTGTCCGACTCTGCAACCCCATGGATTGTAGCCCACCAGGCTCCTCTGTCCATGGGATTCTCCAGGAGTGGGTTGCCATGTCCTCCTCCAGGGGATCTTCCCGACCCAGGGATGGAACCCCATCTCTTAACGTCTCCTGCATTGGCAGGCAGGTTCTTTACCGCTGGTGCCACCTGGGCAACCTGAACGTGAGCACATGCTATTGCTAATTAATTAGGCCAGCACTCTTTTCCTCTTGAACAAGACACCCAAAGCCCCAGTTTTCCGGCAGGTTCCAAGCCCACCTCTGTCTGCTCTCTTGCCAGTGCAGCACTGTGGGATTGCCTGCTAACTTTGTTCTCCCTTTCAGTAATAGACTTTGTAAAGGAAAGTGATTAACACAAAAAAAACCTCAAGTTGGTGGGGTTTCTGGCTGGGAGGATTTTCTGATTGCTCTGAAATCATACACCAGATAGCCTCCTCCTGCTTCAGGTTGAATAAAGTGAATCCTGGGCTTCAGGAGAGCCCTCCAGGTGGGGAAGAGATAACAGACCCAGGAATGCTCACATCTCCCCACCCCCACTCAGCTCTCTTTTGGCTTATACCTGAGGCAGGTGGCCCAGACCCTGAGGGGTCTTAAAGTAACAGCTTGACGGTCTGCCCACTGAGACTGCCTTCCCTGGATGGACGCCTGGTTTCTTTCTGCTGCAGACTGAGATCCATGCCCCTCCACTTCCTGTGTTCACTCTGGCCTCTGGGCTCCTCTTTCTCCTCTGTGGCCTGAGAAAAAAGACATGGGAAAAGGCAGGTGATGCCCTGGAGGAGCTGGAAGCTCTGCAGTTCTCCCCGGGGTAGGGAGGGGATATTCTGAGGGTAGATTCTGGATCTTAAATATTTGGGAATCTGAGGGTAGAAGAAAGGGTGTGGAAGAAAAAAAGACATCATCGGATGTATAGGATCTGGAAAAAGAGGTCACTGCAGTTAGGGGACCCGTGTCCCAGGCCTGGTGAAGGGGGTGACACCAGCCCACAAGGGTGCCTTCAAGTCAGTTGAAAGACCTTTGATTTTAATGTTATACCAAGGTACTGACTTTAGATTTGTTAGTCTTCCAATGCATGAAATACTTGAATTTTCTGTCATCTTTGCTGTTTACTCATTTCTGAGCACCTTTTAATATGGGTGAGAGAGAGGGTGTGAACACAGCGCAGTCCCCACACACAGGTACATTTACTCCTAATAAACCACTGAGACCATGCTCCTGGTGGGCATGGGTGACCTGCCTTTGGTCAAGTCTCTGAGGCTGGGTTTCCCCCTAGGAAAGCGTGGGAGAAAATACCTGCCTTGTTTTTCATATACGGCTGTTGTGAGGATTAAGTGGGCTAATAGATAATTCATTTATGTTTTTCTCAACAGATATTTATCAAAAGCCTACTCTGTGCCCACCCTCCTCCAAACTTTGGGAGTTCTCAGTGACCCAGATAGATGAGAACCCTAATGTCAAACCATTTACATTCCATAATACATCCATGGTTTTCAGTTGTTTTTAAATTAAAAATTATTTGTTATAATCTTGCCTGGAAATCCAATATGTAAAATACATAGAAAGGAAATAAGATCAGGGATTAAAGTTCTGCCTGTTTCTCAGCCCAGTTTCCCCAATGGACTTCGGGAATACTGTTTGGAGTGCTTCTAGAAATTTCTTCAGGTTCACTCAGCGTGTGAGAACTCACTGACTCCCGACTTTGCAAATAATGTATGGGCAGGGCCACCCACACCCCTTATGCTGGTGAGACTGGCAGCGGAGGGAGCCTTCACCCTGGGCCTGCCGAGTAAAGGAGGGAGTCATCATGGGTGAGAGCTGCTGAGATTTAGTGAGAGCTGCAGCCAAAGGGGAAGCTGCTTGCGTGGCTTCAGCAGAGGGACGCAGCTGCTGCCGGCCCAAAGCCCGGCTGGAAGGGGCTCTGATTTCTGCTCCTCCCCTTCCCTTCTTCCCTCCCATTTCCTGCCAGTGTGCTCCAGGGGTGGAATCCATCCAGAAGCCCGAGGCAAGGAACCCTTCCTGGTGCAGGCACAGAGCAAGGAGGGGATGGGTGGGGAGTTGACCTGTCACCCCTGACAGTGCCCTGCACTGTGCCAGGCACCCTGAGAGGTGCTGCAGATACAAAATGGGTGAGCCGTAGCCCTGTTCTAGAACACAAGTCAGTAGCAACTCCAGGACAGTGTGATGAAGACAAGCGCTGGCTTAGAATCATGTCCAGGTGAAAATCAAATGACAGCTCAGAAACAATCTAGAAGCTAGAATCCTCACACATAGTTTGACTTCTATGCACCAGTAGCCTCTGGACCAAATTCTTGTCTGTTTTTCTGACAGGGTCCTACCAGAAAAAGGCAGACTCCGATCCTTCGATATTCAGTGACCTGGTCTCCTTGTCAGTAAAGACTGTTTTACTAATAGTATTAAAAGATGTCGTCAATAACATAGTAGTAAGGAGTAGAGACAGACTCCCACAGCACCCCCATCTATGTCACACCAGCTCAAGATGTTATGTCATCTCAGAGGAGGCAAAACGGCTGCAACTGTGCAAAATACTGTAAACCACGAAACAAAATATTACATGACATCTGCTCCTTAAATAGTGAAACCTGAGCTGCCGCTTTATGGGTTTGGCAAACGTGCTGTGTGTGTGTATCATTGTGAACACTGAAGATAAACTATACGGACTGGCTCCTGCATTAGATGATTCCTTTCCTACCTCAGTTTGTCTCCATCAGGGAGTTGAAGTGGGGATGGATGTGGCGGGACTCCTGCCACCCCCACCCAAGCATTGGTGACCCCTCTCCTGCAGTGACTGGGTGAAGTCAGATCCCAAGAAGCCCCAGGGGGTTGCTGGTTCCCTGAGCCCACTGAGGGAGCACCTGCTGACCAAGAGTGGACAAGAAATTTCTTCCTAAATATTGTAGCTCAGTCTCAAATTGAAGTTCCACTGGGATTGTTAGGAAAAATGGAAATAAATTCTCAGTCAGAGGGATGAAAAGAATTGGTTTTGGTCAGAGAAGATTTGTTGATGTTTCTAAATGCCAACAAACATGTGGCCAAAACATCTGGAAAACACTCCAGGATTCCATGATTCTGATGTGATTTTTGAAAGAATTTCAAACTAAGTCATTTTGTTAGCTGACCCTGAGTACCAGTTCTTTAAGGAAAAGGAAAAGGGACACATATTTTGGCAACATTCCTCCCATGGCTGAGCCTGCCTGAGCCTCTGGGAAGGTGGGAAGGTTTCAGTGAATTTTGTGGGCTCCTCTGCAAAACAAAAACCGGACAGAGGTGGCGATTGTGAATTCCTTTCTGAATAGCAATTGAGACCAAAAGAGCAGAAAGTTCAGTTTGGAACACAGGCTGTTCTAGTTGATTTTGTTCTCGGGAGCTGCTATTTCCATTCACCCGACTGAGCTTTTTAAATGTGCGCAATAGAGAAGTGATCCAGCTGGTAGGGTGGGGAGGGGAGCTCCAGGAGGCGACAACAGCAGACACACCAGCACAGCCAGGGACAGGAGGGGTGTCGGCCGGGTTCTTGGGCTGATGAGGGCTCGGCTTCGCTTCCGTCCTGGCTGCTCCCCGTGAGGAAAGCTGTGGCTCCTCCTTGTCACCAGGGACTTGACAGGAACGAGGTGTTCCACGTTCCCAAGGAAAGAGTTCATGAACCTGAGGTTCCTTAGCAAGTAACGAGAGTCAGCATGCTGAGAGTGTCAAGCTTGCTGATTGTCTTTTCCGTTACTGTGTAAATGGTACAGTTTTTTTTTTTTCCTTGAAAACTGGAGGTTTAAAGGGCCAGTTTTATTCATGGAAGGCTTCCTTGGTGGCTCAGATGGTAAAGAATCCTCCTGAAATGTAGGAGATCTGGGTTCAGTCCTTAGGTCAGGAAGGTCCCCTGGAGAAGGAAATGGCAACCCACTCTGGTATTCTTGCCTCGAGAATCCTATGGACAGAGGAGACTGGTGGGCTTTAGTCCATGGGGTTGCAAAGAGTCAGACACGACTGAGTCTAAGACTATTTGTGGAAAACTGGCTGGAAGAATGCTTTTGGGGTTAAGTGCCAAAGCACAGCTTCCTTCTCTTTTCCCCCTTTGAATGGAGTTAACCCATTTTGCCACTGAGTGTTGAAAAATAAGCCAGAGAAACTGCAGCTGGGCCTGTCAGAGAGGGAGGCAGGGAGCCCTCAGCTCTGGGCAGGACAGGTGGGAAGGGGGTGGGGGTAGGGGGCACGATGAGAGGGGGAGAAGCGGGGCGCTAGCATCTCCCTGTCCCAGTTTTCTTCATACCAAAGAAGGAATCCCCTCCTCGTCTCCCTGTTTCTCTTCTTGATCCTGCGTTGGGTGCCCCTCCACCAACTACTTGTGTGTGCCTTAGGCAGGTTACGTAACTTTCTGTTAAAGGGAAATCATAATAGTCTTTAGGCATTCTGAGGATTCCTGGAGACAGTCCATCAGAAGCTCTTAGAATTGTGGAGAAAACAGTAGTTCCTTGGCAAATGCTGATAGACATCAGGGCTCCTCTTCCTGCTTCTGAGTCCTTCTGATTTCGAGGCCCTTTGACCACTGACTTGGGCTGAGCGGGGTCGGGTTTAGGGGTGATGCTGGGTTTAAGCAGTTAACTGAGGAAGTGAAGAAGCATTTGTCCATAGAGTCCTCCTCTCTTCTGGAAGCTGGTGAGGTCAGTGACAACAGCTGACCCGGAGACCATAGTAAGTAAGCATTGAGGATTCAGTGATAAGGGTCCCTTGCCTTTTTTTTTTTTTTTTCCAGTTTTCCCACTAAGTTTTATTTGGGCAGACCCAGGGACAGAGGGCCTGTACCTAAAAGAAGGTGTTGGTGGTGAAGCGTGGCTTGCGCTGGCCACGGAGGACCCAGTGGGGCAGCGGGAGCTTGATCTTGGAGTCGTGGAACTGCTTGACTGCTGGTCGGCGGCACTTGCTGGCTGCGCTGGCTGTGATCTCCTCCAGCTTCATGATCTGCATGGAGCGGGCCCGGGCTCGGTGCAGGTAGCACTGGGTGACGGCGCCAGCGGTGGTCAGGTCCCGGTACATGTGGGTGCCGCTGCGGGAGTCCTGGCGTAGCCAGATGCCGAAGTTCTTCATTTGCTGGGGAGATTTCTTAAACACCTGTCCACAGTTGACGATTTCCCCCCGAAGATTTCTTCATCTTCTTCAACTGAGACACAAAGTACCAGAAGCGGGACTTGGCAACAACATGATTAGGTGCAAAAATTCTCATGCGATAGAGGGGTGGTGTGCGGCATTTGGGGGTCGGCAGGCAGCGCCCCACCACCTTATATTCTGGAAGCATCCCTGAGGCCTTTGTGGCACTCTATCTACAATTGCCATCACCCTCGAAAGGCCAGTGTGTGCTGTTGATTGTGCCACACAGAGGGAGTGCTGAGGCACACAGATCTGTAGAGGGTGATGATATGTAAGAAAGAAACTACCTTGATGCAGAGAGAAGTTCTTATAATGAACACTAGTAGAAAGTGAGGGACTACCTATAGGTTAGGAGTAGCTCCCAAACGTAAGACTTCTTGAGAAGACTCATTTGGGCTTGACCTGAGGCCATAGAGGCTTCCCAGGTGATAGTAGAGGTAAAGAGCCCGCTTGCCAATGCAGGAGATGTGGGTTAGATCCCTAGGCGGGCAAAACCCCCTGGTGTAGGAAATGGCAACCCATTCCAGTGTTCTTGCCTGGGAAATTCCATGGACCAAGGAGACTGGCGGGCTAGTCCGTGGGACTGCAAAGAGTCAGACAGGATGGAGTGACCGAGCACTTGAGGCTGTAGAGATGACTTTATTTCCCCAGTAGAACCGGGAACTAAACACAGTGGAACAGGGGAGAGCAGCAGGCCTTTGTAGGGAGAGTTCTGAGATGGAAAGGGTTAAGGTCAGAGATCAGGCAGAAGTAATCACTGCTGTCATTTTCACCATCAATAGCAAATATTTGCTGAACCTCTGGACAATTTTATCTCCTAAGCAACATCCATGGACTTTGAAACCAGGCTGTTTACATGGAACAACCCTACTTGTATAGTGTGTTTACTGTAATTTTTCAGAACATAGTGGAAACTTTTATATTCTAAGTGACTGAGGGGATTTGCATGATAAATCTGTACTGAAGAGAAATGCATAGGAGAAATAGAGTAAAGGTTACAATATTAATAATTAAAAATATTAAAAATGTTGCACTCCCCTCCCCTGCCCCCACATTGAAACATGAAATATGAAATGCTCCTTTCGCCTCTATGGCAAAGACAGTGCAATGCATCCATCAAGCTCTATGACAGTCAGTTCCTGGGCAAACAAGAAAATTGCATTCCCAGAGCTCTTGCGTCTAGTTGGAACAGTGAGGCTGGTTCTGGCCAGTTAAATATAGTAGAAGTGATCCAGCCACTAATGTTTCCTAGATCTTCAACTCTTCTTTTTCCTTTCTGGGAGGCAAATGGAAGGAGACTAGATTCTGCCCAATCAATATCAGAATGTGAGTGGACTAGAAATAAAAGCAGCTGTGGCTTGATGAAATTTTAGGGCTATTTGATGAAGAAGCCAGTGTTCACCACCCTGGAAGGTACTGCCTCAAACAGCAAAAATAAACAATACTGAAATCCTATTATTAGAATAATCATGGTGTTTCAGAGCAATAATAAATTTCTTTTGCCTTAAAATTTGGGGATGTTCCTGTTAAAGTGAGAATGTAGAAGTATTAATATATTAAGTGACTGAAGTTCATGGTATTTGCTGCAGTCAGAGACACATAGAAAGGTATAGATTCATTCATTCATTTACTCAGTATTGAACAGGCACCTACTATGTGCTAGGCAATGTCTGGATGCTAGAGGTACTGACAGTTTTTCTGATTGGGAGTTTGTGAAGAGTTTGTTCATTGGGATGGAGATTTTTTTTTAGGTCTAAATGAGAAACATCCACTTGCTGGGGTATTTCCCCCCTAGTTTTTGTTTCTCAGTCACACCCAGCCAGGGCAAGGAAAGAGTTCTAAACTATAAGCATTTGGGCCCACTCTTTGTGGTGCAAGTGGAGACAACTCCTTGGCAGAGAGGCCCTGGGCTGAGAGCAGGGAGGAAAGGAAATACTTGTGTATCCAAGTTGGTGGGTAGGAGAGGTCTGTTTATTCATTTATGTTAGTTAAGACAGTCAACATTGGAGCCTGGAGGACTTCTGGGGAGCTCGGGATTCCTTGGAATTAGAATCTGTTAGAAGGTCTTGATGTCTAAAAATGATCATTGGTATTAAAATAAGCAAAAAAAGCACTGCAATTTTTCTCCCATCTGTATTTATATGTCATTTGGAATTCTTTTAGCCTTCTTAGTGTGATGGACATTCTGAATAATGGGGTGAGGAACTGAAGCAGAATTTTAAAATATCATATGAGCAAATTCCATATGTATAGAAAGAGATAAAAGAATTACCTAACTGTTGACAGTTGTTTCACTTTTATGCATAAAGTCTTCCTTAAGAGAAGGATGAACAACTTACTCATTTTTTTGGATGTGGACCATTTTAAAAGTCTTTATTGAATTTGTTACAATATTGTTCCTGTTTATGTTTTGGTTTCTTGGCAGTGGGATCTTAGCTCTCCAGCCAGGGATTGTATCTGCACCCCTTGCATTGGAAGGTGAATTCTTAACCACTGGACCACCAGGGAAGTCCCTGCCTATTCTTAATTATCAGGGATGAGACTCAAACAAGCTGATATCCTGGGAAAGGGGACAGAACAATTTGTATTTGATGGAGAGAGCCCTTCACTTAATATGTGGAGTTCCGGAGAAGGAGAGACCAATTGCATGAGAGATCAGGCCTTCCTATGAGAAAGAAATAGGAATATTCCAGATCTGCTGAAGGCAGACTCCTGTTAGGCTGAACTGGAAGGCAGCTGAAGGTAGGAACACTTCCTAGATGACGTTCACCCAGGCATGATTTCAAGCCTTTGCAGAAAAAAATGGCTGAGCATCAGAGGGTGGACTTGTGCCTACAAAATGGAAGAGATGAAACCTTGGAACTATAACCCAGAGCAGGGACAAGCAATCATTAGCTGGAGCAGGGCCAAGAGGGACAGTGGTGCCAATGGGCTGATCACAGCGTCCAGTTCTTTCTCTCTCTCTTTCATCATTTGATTTCTGGACGCTCCTTGTGCTCTTGGACAATAAGGGGTGTGTATTGTGAAACTGAGGGGGGAGGAGGCAGTGCTTGAGAGGACAGAAAGAGTATACAAAACTTGGAACAATTAAGTAAAAAAAAAAATCATCCTTGTATTTTCACTCACAATAGTTTGCAGGGGTCATGTAGACCATGCCAGCCTTTAGTATATCTAAATGAAGAATGGGATTGAAATCTAGCCCCTAAATACATGCATTAAAGAAATATAGGGTGTGTAACTACGGTGCAACAGATAATGGGCACAGAATCTGTAGCTGCCCTTTGAGCTTGGTCTGGCCTGAACATGTGAACAAGATGAGTAATACATAAGAACAATGAGATCTATTCATTTATCCAAGCTAGTTTTGAGAAACAGAAACCAAATTATCATCATTGCAGTACTGACTTAAAGGAGAACAGCAATTCATTTAAAACAAGTTCTTCAAAACTAGTTAACATACAGACTTCTTTTCAGGGAAAGTATTTTACATATTTCCATCACCTACTTAAGTTACCCATGCTATAATGATATGGTCTTTCTTTTCTCCTTTTTTCTTGTGCTTGGGGACAAGTGGTGGTGGTTTATTCGCTAAGTAGTGTCTGAGTCTTGCGACTCCATGTACAACTGTAGTCCACCAGTCTCCTCTGTTCATGAGATTCTCCAGGCAAGGATACTGGAGTGGCTTGCCATTTCCTTCTCCAGGGGATCTTCCTGACTCAGGGATCGAACCTGGGTCTCCGTGGAGATTCTTAAATCTTGAGTTTCTGATTTTTTTTTTTTTTTGGAGATTAAATTTTTAAAAAATTTTAAGACTTGGAGAATTTCAACCATTATCTTTTCCAATCTTTTATTACCACACTCATCCCAGTTAATCCAATAACATATAATTAAGTTGCTTGAAGTTGTTCCACAGCTCACTGATACTGTTTTATGTTTTCCAGTTTTTCCCATTTCTCAGGGACTACTCTCCTGCACAGCTTGATGCCCAGTGTCTGAAAATCATTGTTTTATAAGTTTTCACCCTGTTTCTTTCTTTTTTCCCCCCAGTAATTCCAGCAGGAAGGTACAGGTCTTGGCTGCTCCTTCTTGGTTGAAAGGTGAATGAAACCATCAAGAGTAACTTTAAAACTTCTTCTCAAAAAATAGGAACCATCTCTCTCCCAGAAGCCTTCAGGAAATGTCTCTTTCAGTTTCACTAGTCATGAATGGTCATGTGTTGACTGCAAATCCATAATTCTTGCAGCACGTGACTAGCTCTGTGGTTCTGTTCAGACAATTCTCCTGCCTCATACCCTCCCCGGCCACCAAAGTCCTGTAGAGAAGCACAGTCTCCTCATCACAGACTCTGAGACAGTTTTGTGCACAGAGAGAAGCTTTGCTGCTTGAAGGGTACTCATGAGACCAGCACTATGTGTACCATCTGGAGGTTTGTTAGAAATACAGAATTTCAGGCCTTCCCCTCCCCAGTGTACTCAATCAGAATCTGTAGTTTGATAAGACCCTTGCATCCTTCATGTACACGTTAAAGTTTGAGAAGTGCTATATTTAGGTCTAGGTGCCCTTCTGTGACTTCTCAGAGTCCTCTCCAGGGTAGTGGTTCTTTAACTCAACAGCAGATGACCTAGGCAGTTTTGATCATTCCAGTGAGGTGTGATAAGATCATTCCATCTTATCGATGTTGTGACTCTTGTTAAGGTTGTATTGCCAATAAACATGTCTTCTTCAAACTCTTCACAACTTGGAGTCACGCAGGAGAGCTGATCTCTGAAGATCCCAGGCGCATAGCTGCACTGGATAAGCTCAAGCTAGACATGCATATCCAAGGGTCGTGGCCTTGAATGTCAGAAGCATTGTACTTATGCTGTTCCACTGGGGTTATCAGGTGGCTATAAATCGTGATACTTTCAGGATCTTCACAGGTACTATACTTCGTTCTGTATTAGCTTAGGAATGTAGGCATTATCTTATAGAATGGTGATAGTGACAGGTCTAAAATCTGACTCAGTTTTCTAATTTACAGGGCAAGAAAACTGATTTCTCTAGACCTCATTTTTTTCTATAAATTGAAGGGATTAGACTGCAAGTGAAAGTGTTTGTCACTCAGTCGTGTCCGACTCTTTGTGATCCCATGGACTGTAACCCACCAGGCTCCTCTTTTCCCTGGAATTTTCCAGGCAAGAATACTGGAGTGGGTTGCCATTCCCTTCTCCAGGGGACCTTCCTGACCCAGGGATTGAAACCAAAGTCACCTGCATTGGTAGATGGATTCTTTATCAACTGAGCCACCGAGGAAGTCCAGATAATATCTTTACTGTAGCTGTAAAACTTGACTGTGGTCATGCAGACCATACCCTGTATTAGTTTATGAAGACTGAAAATGATGAACATAGACTGACACAGTTGGAAAGGACTTTGAACAACTACTGAGATTACTCCTCCAGAAGCATCACAAAGCAGGACATGGAGCTCACTGTGACCTGGGGAGACAGGCTGTGACTGCAGTTATGAAACTGACTTGTGCTCTAACTTCAGCTGCCTTACAGGGACACTACTTATAAAAACAGAAAGGAACATTCTGTCTACTTCTGCTTCTGCAGGAGGTAAGATCTTACCTAGACAAGTATGAGCTTTGCTGCTTCAGCTTCTTCATTTAGTGAAGGTTCAGTGATTGTGGCTTGATATGTGTTCTGCACCAGAAGCTTCTTTTTAAAAAAATTAATTGCAAAGGATTTTAAAAACCTCTGAGCCACAAGGGAAGCCCCAGAAAAATGATAGGTACTAACAAATACTAACATTTTGTCATATTTCCTTTAGATCCTTTCTTTTCTCTATAGAAATTACTTACACCTACACTTAGTCACAGTCATTCCTATGTTTACTCGAAAATTATGATTTTGAAGTTCTCTCCCTTGAAATTACAGATTGTAATTTTATAGCAATTAGTCTTACATATAAAAAATACTCTAAAAAGTCAAAATTGATATGTCTATCCTATTTCTGAGCAAAATAATGACTTTAGAATTCTGTAATTTAAATCACCTTCTCTATCTCCTATTTTTTAAGTATCTTAGTTTTACTTCATTTGAATTCCTCTCTTCAGTAGTCATTATTATAACCTTTATTTCAGGTAGTGAATGAGTATTTACTAACGTACTTACCAAGTTCTTTGATCCATACTGGTTTTTGATCTCCACATGTTTCTTTTCTATTAAAATTTCTAAAGTACATTCTTTAGTAGTTCTTTTAGGGGCTGTTTGAAAACACACGCTTTGTTTTATCCATCCTCTAGAGGAACCAGAGAGCAAATTGCCAGCATTAGTTGGATCATGGAAAAAGCAAGAGAGTTCCAGAAAAACATCTATTTCTGCTTTATTGACTATGCCAAAGCCTTTGACTGTGTGGATCACAATTAAACTGTGGAAAATTCTGAAAGAGATGGGAATACCAAACCACCTAATCTGCTTCTTGAGAAATCTGTATGCAGGTCAGGAAGCAACAGCTAGATCTGGACATGGAACAACAGACCTGTTCCAAATAGGAAAAAGAGTACGTAAGGCTGTATATTGTCCCCCTGCTTATTTAACTTCTATGCAGAGTACATCATGAGAAATGCTGGACTGGAAGAAACACAAGCTGGAATCAAGATTGTTGGGAGAAATATCAATAACCTCAAATATGCAGATGACACCACCCTTATGGCAGAAAGTGAAGAGGAACTAAAAAGCCTCTTGATGAAAGTGAAAGAGGAGAGTGAAAAAGTTGGCTTAAAGCTCAACATTCAGAAAATGAAGATCATGGCATCTAATATCAATAACCTCAAATATGCAGATGACACCACCCTTATGGCAGAAAGTGAAGAGGAACTAAAAAGCCTCTTGATGAAAGTGAAAGAGGAGAGTGAAAAAGTTGGCTTAAAACTCAACATTCAGAAAATGAAGATCATGCCATCCGGTCCCATCACTTCATGGGAAATAGATGGGGAAACATTGGAAACAGTGTCAGACTTTATTTTTGGGGGCTCCAAAATCACTGCAGATGGTGACTGCAGCCATGAAATTAGAAGACACTTACTCCTTGGAAGAAAAGTTATGACCAACCTAGATAGCATATTCAAAAGCAGAGACATTACTTTGCCAACAAAGGTCTGTCTAGTCAAGGCTATGGTTTTTCCAGTAGTCATGTATGGATGTGAGAGTTGGACTGTGAAGAAAGCTGAGCACTGAAGAAGTGACACTTTTGAACTGTGGTGTTGGAGAAGACTCTTGAGAGTCCCTTGGAGTGCAAGGAGATCCAACCAGTCCATTCTGAAGGAGATCAACCCTGGATGTTCTTTGGAAGGAATGATGCTAAAGCTGAAACTCCAATACTTTGGCCACCTCATGCAAAGAGTGGACTCACTGGAAAAGACTCTGATGCTGGGAGAAATTGGAGGCAGGAGGAGAAGGGGACGACCAAGGATGAGATGGCTGGATGGCATCACTGACCCAGTGGACGTGAGTCTGAGTGAACTCTGGGAGTTGGTGATAGACAGGGAGGCCTGGTGTGCTGTGATTCATGGGGTCGCAAAGAGTCAGACATGACTGAGCGACTGAACTGAACTGAAACCCATACCAGCTGAAAGAAGCTTAAGCTTATTATGCCTGTGAGCATGTAGCCTCCAGACCAGTCTTTAGTCTGAGGGTTGATGTTAATTCCTGTGACACCACCCTGTTACCTCACCAGTTGAGTCTGGGTCTTTCTTTGGGTCTTTTGAGCATTAGCTGCCTGCACTCCTTGTTTGGCTCCTGCAGTAAATGCTGCACTTTGCTTTATCACAACTAGATGTGAGCAGACCCAAGTTTGGTTACAAAATCTGTTCCCCCCAATAACACTGAGTCTTGGAAAGCCACAACAGGTGAGCTCAGTATTTGCACAGAGCCAGCATGATCCAGACTCACCTTGTTGGTTTTGGCTGAGACACATTTTAGATCATGTGATCTTTACTGCACTGGCTTTCCCTGTTATTTGAGTAAATTGTCCACCAGGCTGCTTGGAATCAATCCTTTTTTTTTCAATTAATATGTTTTGATTCCTCCTTCCCAGTAATGAAAAATAAAATACTTTGATTATTATTAGGTCAAACTATGTGAAATGGATGGTATTCAACCATTTTTGACCCACCATGAATGACAGTATCATATAGTTCAATCTCAGAAATAATATTCAGATCACATGGTAGAATACTTGTAAGAAAAAGGGAGGTAATGAGAATGAGTGTTGGAATGCTAATCAGTTAATTAATGATAATTGATCTAGATAATAGATTGAGCAGGCAGTGGAAAATTCATAAGGACTAAACATGGAATGCAGACCTAAGGCTCCAGGTTCTAAGTGGTCTGTTTGGTTAGAAATTTTTCTTTGCCAGTGACACTAACGTTATATACGAGGAGCAAGTAGCAAGGAGGGTGTACTCCTGGGAGATGAGGCCCCTAGGGAAGAAACTGGGGTCTGCGGGGAGAGGAGCTTGTAACATGTATATGGTTGATCTTTGGTATCAGGCTTCTGCCTGCTTTGTTCACAGTCAGAGGGCGAAGGAAAGGATTTAAGACAGTGGGTCATCAGAGTCTGGTCAGTAGTCCCCAGGAAGTCCCTGAGACCCTTTCAAGGGTTCTGAGATGTCAGAAGTATTTTCACAGTGATACTAAGATGGGATACGCCCTTTACACTTACATTTGCATGGATGAGGCAAAAATAATGGGGGTAAAATTGCTGCTGCTTTAAAATGAATCAAGACACCAGCATCAAATTATATGAGCTGTCATTGTATTCTTCACGCATGCATGTACAGTATTTTTTAAAAAATGCCAGTTTCACTTAGGAATGTTCTTGATGAAGCAGTAAAATCATTCATTTCACTGAATTTTGACCCTTGAATGTTATCCTTTGTGAAGCGAAAGAAGCACACGTGAAATATTTCTGTTGCAAACTAACTGTGCTTCAAGCCGTGAGCAGAATTAGCTGCTTTTTTCTTCACTGAATACCTTTTTTTTTTTTACTTGAAAGAAGAACTGACAGACAAATGATGGTTATTGAGTTGTGGGCATTTGGCAGATGTTTTCTCTAAATGAATAAAGTGAGCTTGTCACTTGAAGAAAAACAACTGACAGCATTTGTTGCCAATGACAAATCTGAGCGTCCATGCAAACACTTGAAATTTCAGAAAACATGTCTGCCAACCTGAGCTTGACAGCTTCTCAATATGTGCAGGCTTTTTGTTCATAGAAATATGTTATGAATGTTAACATGTAATGCAGTCTTTGTTAAAGACCAATTAGTAAATATCCTTTATATCTCAATTTTAATTTCAAATATAGTATATAGGGAAAGATAGAGCTCTCATAAAGAGATGATTTTGGGGTCTTTGATAATTTTTAAGATGTATGTATGTAACTTCTGCAGAGAAGGCAATGGCACCCCACTCCAGTGTTCTTGCCTGGAAACTCCCATGGGCGGAGGAGCGGCTAAGAGTTGGACATGACTGAGTGACTTCCCTTTCACTTTTCACTTTCATGCATTGGAGAAGGAAATGGCAACCCACTCCAGTGTTCTCGCCCAGAGAATCCCAGGGACGGGGGAGCCTGGCGGGCTGCCATCTATGGGGCTGTACAGAGTCGAACACAACTGAAGTGACTCAGCAG
>SJYC01034651.1:0-11378 GCA_006408675.1 Madoqua kirkii
AAAAAATGCCAGTTTCACTTAGGAATGTTCTTGATGAAGCAGTAAAATCATTCATTTCACTGAATTTTGACCCTTGAATGTTATCCTTTGTGAAGCGAAAGAAGCACACGTGAAATATTTCTGTTGCAAACTAACTGTGCTTCAAGCCGTGAGCAGAATTAGCTGCTTTTTTCTTCACTGAATACCTTTTTTTTTTTTACTTGAAAGAAGAACTGACAGACAAATGATGGTTATTGAGTTGTGGGCATTTGGCAGATGTTTTCTCTAAATGAATAAAGTGAGCTTGTCACTTGAAGAAAAACAACTGACAGCATTTGTTGCCAATGACAAATCTGAGCGTCCATGCAAACACTTGAAATTTCAGAAAACATGTCTGCCAACCTGAGCTTGACAGCTTCTCAATATGTGCAGGCTTTTTGTTCATAGAAATATGTTATGAATGTTAACATGTAATGCAGTCTTTGTTAAAGACCAATTAGTAAATATCCTTTATATCTCAATTTTAATTTCAAATATAGTATATAGGGAAAGATAGAGCTCTCATAAAGAGATGATTTTGGGGTCTTTGATAATTTTTAAGATGTATGTATGTAACTTCTGCAGAGAAGGCAATGGCACCCCACTCCAGTGTTCTTGCCTGGAAACTCCCATGGGCGGAGGAGCGGCTAAGAGTTGGACATGACTGAGTGACTTCCCTTTCACTTTTCACTTTCATGCATTGGAGAAGGAAATGGCAACCCACTCCAGTGTTCTCGCCCAGAGAATCCCAGGGACGGGGGAGCCTGGCGGGCTGCCATCTATGGGGCTGTACAGAGTCGAACACAACTGAAGTGACTCAGCAGCAGCAGCATGTAATTTCTGTAAAGGTGTATTGAGACCCAAAGAGTCTGAGAATGACTCACGTGAGAGCTTTTATCCTTCCTCTTTAAATTAACCCTAAGACTCAGAGAGGCCTCTTGCTAACCGCCTGTCTCCGTTATTTCTGAACTTGTCCCTTCATGATCTGTGTGTGTGTGCGTGTTCCCTTTGTTGTTTGCATTTCCGTTATAAGCATTTAGGCCTGAAAAATATATTTTCATGGCGAGATTAATGGCAGTTTTTCTCAAAGAAAGTCAATTGTGCCAGAAGATTTTCTATATTTGCTGCCTTACAGCTCCCCAAATAATCACCTTCTCTTCTTCTGGTTTAATCTTATGTTTTCAGTGAATCCGTATTTAGGACTGTAAAATGGAAAAACAGTATTATAAATCTGTATGTGATGAAGAAGCCAAAAAGAAAAAATGAGGACAATAAAAGAAGCAAAGTCCATGAAAATAGAAAGCACATGCACAAAATGACCAATGCTAGAGATCATGCTATTTTTGTAAAATCTTGAATGTGTCCATTTTCCCCAAAATATCTCTTCCGTGTTGTGCCGGTTGGAAATGTTGCAGTGATTGCTGCTGACAAGTGCGACTGTATGTAGACTAATGACAGGGTGATTGCTTGTAAGGAATGGACACCTAAGCCCACTCCTGTGAAGAGAGTGACATAGGCCCACACATTGAGATGCTCAGCAAGTAACTATTGATGACTATTAAATGGCACTTGCTAAGTGGTGTTATTAATAATGCTGCCAAATCAGTCACAGTGTAGAATATGTGATACAGAGAGGACTCTAGGGGTTTCTGATTTTAATAGAAAACAAGGTTTAGGTCACCTAGAAACTTAGAAAATATTCCAGTTGGAGGAGATCATTGTTTTATTTTTCTCATGTGTAGAATTCCACCGTGAGTTTCAGCGGCCAGGTTCCCTCCCCTATCTGGGTAGTTCTTTCCAGTGTAAAATGATAGGATTGTACATATATGTGGCAATTATTTTCAACCAGTGAAATCTGAACTTGAAACCTTAAGAAACAACACAAAGAGAAGAGCTGCTTGGCTTAAAGAAAAGATTAGGAAACTTAAAATCTCCCTTTTGGCTCTCCTCTGAGCTTTTATGTCTGCTCATCTCTTGAGATACTGCAGTGAACCCTAGTGTTCTGAGCTACACAGTTTGAGAATCACTGGGCCAAGGACTCTATAGCTCCATGTGCTCGGGGAGACCTTGTCAGAAAAGCTGAGTAATTTCTCTTAATTAGAGAATCAATTGGTATCAAGTTTAAATGTTCCTCTGAGTGGAGGTGGCAAGGATGATGGAGACAGTGGTACCCCTCCCCCTCCACCCTGGTAGTATTCATGAGCCAAGTCCAATTGTGAATTTGTCCACATCCTAAGCCTTGTGGGATAAACAAATACAGACAAACCAGCATTTGTCTTTAAGGAACTGATAGGCAATCTGGAGAGGCACAACATAAACCAAGCAACCCAACATGAGTCCAAATATAGGAAGGATTCAGAATTCAGGGGTAGATGGTAAATGGCATGATGGGCTGATCAGGAAGGGCAGATGGAGGAGGATGTTGTGTTCTTTCCTTCACGCTTTTCCAAACTCCCATTTTCTGCTTCAGACTCCTATAGAGTTGTGGGAAAGGGAGAAGAACAGCAGGGAAAACAGCTGAAGGTACAAACAATCTTGTTTGGTTTAACTGCGTATGTTCATATATATATATTAGAGTATATATTAGATACAATTATAAGGATAACCGTGTTATCTAGTTAGAGTGACTAGAATGTTTTGCCTAAGACTTTTCCAGTTTTAGCACTGAAAGTCCTGCATTTTGGAAAACTTTCTTGGTCAAACTGGTCATGCCAAATTAGAGCAACCTGAAAGACCCCTAAGAATGCATCTCGGGACTCCTGATGATCTGCAGGCCTCAGTTAAAAATTCACATAGTAAACAGATTCCCGATCTGAAAGTCAAGAGAACTAGCTCCTCCATTTACTAGCAGTAGGCCCTTAGGGAAAGGGTTAAAGTGAAGTCAGTAATTCTTAGAAAAGAAAAGCAGATGAATGTTCATATGGAGTTATCCCTGGCGCCTGTATTCATGCTCCTTCCTAAGGTGGGAAGGTAGTCCAGTATAGGCATTGGTTGTTTTTTTTTAAAATAAAGTCAGTTTGCTTTGAGCTTGACCAATGGTAATGATGTCAGTGGAAGACTATTTAAAGTTTAAAAGAAATTATTAATAAATCAGATGAATAATTCATTAAGATAATGGATATAGAGCACATTAGCATTATGCAATGTTCACTTAAGAATAAAAATATCTTATTTAGTCTTCCCATGTTTTATTCAGGCATTTTGATCATTTTTAGGAAACAGAATGGGTGGTAAAGATACCATGAGTCTTAAGAATTAAGGAACAAAATCAAATAAGCAAGAATAAGAGAAACGGTTAACCCAGCCACCCTGCTCAGAAGAACTGGGTCATGAACTCCAAGCTTTGCTCATTTAAGTTTTCCAGGATGTGAAATGAATTATTTATAGAAATAGGTAATAAGAACGTTGAGAAAAATGGAGTGAAATCCGACTTTATTGGGAAAAGCGTGGGTTTTAGAGTTAAAAGACTCGTGTTCTAGTCTTGGCTTTCTTATTTACCAGTTCTGTAACTTAGACAAGTTGTCCTTATGCCTCAGTGTGTTTCATCTGTCTTCCTATTTTATAGTGATTTTGGAAAGATTAAATAAGACATTGAATGTATAGGTAACCAGGGAAAATGGAGTGACCCACGCGGACCAAGAGAAGTCCTTTGAGGCGAGGAGAGTGAAAGCAGGGGGCTGGACACAAAGAGTGGATGTGCTGGAGAGATGTGGCCGCTGTGTGGCCAGCAGGGAGCGGGCAGCAAGTCAGCCCTCAGACATCTGTCTCTTCCTGACAGCACCTCCACCTGCCACACAAGCGGACAGGGAAGCCTGCTGGTGTGGCCCATGGATGCCAGGCTTCCAGAGCCTGGAGAATAGTGGAGAAGGGCCAGAAGTGGAATCGGAGGAGTAAATAGCCCATGCGAGGCCTGTGATAGATCCGCCTAGTTTATAAAACTGCATACTGGTAAGTCTGAAAACTGGCTATGACACTGGAAAACAGTATTGCTTTCTTATAAAATTAAGCATATGCTTGTCATGTGACCTAGGGATCCACTCTTAATAATTTATCGTAGAGTAATGAAAGCTTAGGTAATTGATAAGTGAAGTCACTCAATTGTGTCCTACTCTTTGCGACCCCATGAACTGTAGCCTACCAGGCTCCTTCTTCCATGGGATTCTCCAGGCAAGAGTACTGGAGTGGGTTGCCGTTTCCTTCTCCAGGGGATCTTCCCGACCCAGGGATTGAACGCGGGTCTGCCACATTATAGGCAGATGCTTTACACTCTGAGCCATCAGAGAAGCCTGCTGAGTGAAAGAATCCATTCTCAAAAGGTTACACACAGGATGGTTCTATTTATTTGAAAGCTTATGTTCATACAAAAATGTGTGTGTGAGTGTTTATAGCAGCTCTATTCATAGTCATACCAAACTGGAAACAAGCCAGACATCCTTCAAACAGGTAAAGGGATAAACAAACTCTACTACATCCGTGCAATGGAGTACCCCTCAGCCATTGGGGAGAGTCAGCTACTGATGTTATATCAGCTTGGATGCATCTCAGAGGCATTGTGCTGAGTGAAAGAAGAGAAAATAAAAAACAAGAAGAAAGTGAAGTTGCTCAGTCGTGTCTGACTCATTGCGACCCGGTGAACTGTAGCCCACCAGGCTCCTCCGTCCATGGGATTCTCCAGGCAAGAATACTGGAGTGAGTTGCCATTTCCTTCTCCAGGGGATCTTCCCGAACCAGGGATTGAACCTGGGTCTCTTGCATTGCAGGCAGACGCCTTACACTCTGAGCCACCAGGGAAGCCTGCTGAGTGAAAGAATCCATTCTCAAAAGGTTACATACAGGATGGTTCTATTTATTTGAAAAATTGAAAGTACAAGGGTGTAGTGATGGGAACTGATCAGGTGGTATATCAGTTGCTAGGGTGTGATCTACAGTGAAGTAGTAGGAGGGAATTTTGGGGGTGATGGGATGATGCTGTGGATTGATTATGACAGCAGTTACACAAATATACAAATGTGTTAAAGCTCATGGAACTATATACACACCAAAAAGGTCAATTTTGCAACATGTTAATTTAAATGTATGAGACATATTGTGGATAAAAGCCTCAGTGATAGATTTATTCTTATAGACACTGACAACATATTTTCCCAAAGTTGAACTTGCAAAAGCTTCAGTGCAAAAATGCCTGGAAACAGGACATGATGCAAGGGTGGCAGCCTTGGTAAGGGGCACCAGATGTCAAGGGTGGGGGGGTTTGTGTGGCAAGATGAGGCATGATTGACATGAAGGCTTTACCAGGGGGCCTGATGGTCAGAAAATGACTATTCCTAGATGTACACAGACAGGTTGGAGTACCAGGGTCCCAGAAGAGGAAGCAGAAATGGAGATTCAGACAAGGAGCCGAGGATAGAGACTGGAAAAGAGGAACCAGACCATGGTTTGGTTGCCTCCCTGGGTTCAAGGCAAGAGATCTTCTGGCTCTCGACAACTTACTGCTCAGGAAGGCAGACAAGAATGAAAGAAAAGGAACAGGCTTGTACAGGGTTTGGGGCGCAGGCACTGCAGAGAGAGAGCTGGATTGGTCTCTGGCTCTGCAGCTCTTAGCTTACAAACTGGAATCATTGTTTTAACTTTTCATGTACAAAAAGGGATGACCACATATTTTGCACTGCACTGTTGTAAATAAAGTCACATCTCATAGCAGTCCTTGTAAGTTGCCTGTTATTTTTCAATTGCTTAGTCATGTCCAACTCTTTGCTTCCCCATGGGATGTAACACACCAGGCTTCCCTGTCCTTCACTGAGTCCTGGAGCTTGCTCAAACTCATGTCCATTGAGTTGATAATGCTACCCAACCATCTCAATCCTCTGTTGTCTCCTTCTCCTCCTGTTCTTAGTCTTTCCCAGCATCCGGATCTTTTCCAATGAGTCATCTCTTTGCATCAGGTGGCCAGATTATTGTAGCTTCAGCTTCAGCATCAGTCCTTCCAATGAATATTCAGGGTTCATTTACAAGTTGTTTGGCTCAAAGGAAATGCTTGGTGAACAGCAGAAGTATATCGAATGAAAGGTTGTAGGTCACATCAAAACTATGAAGCTCATGATGTATATATTTAGTGAGTCGTCTGATCTTGCTAAGCCTCAACTTCTAAATCTGTAAAATGTTATAAAATGACTACTCCATGGGGCCAGAATATTCTGTTGAGAAAAGACTTATGAAAGCATTTTGTTAACTGAGAATTGCTGTACAAATGTATTTCTTATAAGCACAGAGCAGGGCCAGGAGGAGGAAGTCCTGTCTTCTTGCTTAGCTACTGGCTTGAAGATACAGAAAGTCACCCCAATTTTGGTTGCTCCCAGAGCTACATGAAGCCAACATATATAAGATCAAGAGGGTTCATCCAGCAGGTGCCAAGCATCTCTGCTCAGGAGGAAGGAGTGATAGGATATCAGCATGAACATGAGGACTCACACTTGGGTAGCAGAGGCAGTTTCTAGGAAGTCCAGTGGTGTGATCTGCAGCATAGAGCCAGCCCTTGCTGTGGGCATTTGGGCCAGAGAAAGAGATAGAGCTCTTGAAGAGTCTCAACCCTCACCCTTCCTATACCTTGACGAAAATTTCTATCGTGTAACTTTTCACTGTCTCCCAGCAGAGTAGACAGATTCCACGTCTTTAGCCCATTGATGTGTTTTTCCACTGACTCATTTTGGACAGTGACAGATAGTGGATATGATGTGAATGTAGCCTCAGGTATGATTGCCATTAGTCACAAGGAGATCTTGCCCAGGTAACTGCTACACCTGCAGGGTGGGAACAGGCCTGAGTCTGACCCACAGTCTGAACCAGGGTCCACTAAGCCATCCAACTGTTCCTTTGAGTAAGAAATAAATATTGGTTGTTGGAAGCCATCAAGATTTGGGGGTAGTTTGTTTATGCAGCATTATTTTGGCAATAACTGCCTTAAAACATCAAGTACGTTGACTTTAATCTTTGATTTTGTCTTTTGAGGAATGCAACAAATAGTGCCTAGTTATAATCACTCGGTAGGGCAGTTACTGCATAGTGTACTATTCAGTATCACAGAAGACAATGGATGAAAGTGCAGCCCTGAAGACAGTGAAGGGAAGTCTAAGAAATGTCCACCTTGTGAGTCTCTGTTTCCTCAGCTGCAAAATGTGTATAAAATCCTTGCCCCACCTCTCTCTATGGGGTGCTATTAGAGTCACATCAGGTGATGGTTTTGAGGGTAGCTTGCCCTCTGTGAAGAGCCATCTGGGACTTACGAATTATTTACAGAGAGTCCTCTTATCCCAGCATGATTTGTCATCAACCCCAAAGTTACAGATGTATAGGAGAGAAGGATGGAAAGCATCATTTCATGACAGCATGCACTGATAATGTCCACTCATTAAAATGAGTCTCTGTTGGCGTATCTGGCTTCATTTAACGGATTCTCTCTCTATATATACACATCAGTACTTTCCCGGGCTACATCAGTCCTTCTATGACAACACAGCACGAATACCTTGCAATCTGATTGCAAAAGGAAACTGAAAATCTAGGGAAGAGATGTAGGATTTTGCCAAGATGAAAGGGGTAAAGGAGAATTTCTCTAATCACATGCAAAATAATTGAGAAATGAGGATCTGACCGAGTCATACCAGTTAATAATTGAAGAAGAGAAAAATCGACAAGAATGATGACACGATAGGCTTCAAAAGAGAATAATTTAATGTATTTGAATATCAAAGGATGTAGGGAGGCCTTTGGGAAATTGTTGAAACCTCAGCTTTTCTTGGCAAAAATCATTCTCTTTACAGCTGTACATTGAAGGGTACTATATCATACTATTATGTAATTTCTTTGGAAAATTATCTAAAATTATTTGTTAATTTTAACAATCAGATAATTACAGTATAATCTGTGCTTCTATTAAATATAAAATTAAATTATTTTAATGCATTTTTAATTTCATTTTTTCAAAATAAAGTCCCAAGCTTTTTTTTTTTAACCCTATTTTCTAGGAAATTTTGGTTTCTTTTAGTACTCTTTTCTGCCATCAGTTCTTTTTGATGTGTCATTAGGATCGTCTCTACTTATTATGTCTTTCTGCCAGGGAGCCCTTGGAACTACTCTTTATTTAGACATTTTGGGAACGGAAGCTTCCAGTGGGTCAGGAAAGGCAGGAAAACATTAGTGCATGGTCCAGAAGGCTGCACTGGCCACTTTGGGGTAAGTTACTTTTTATGTAAATCCCCGAAATGAACTTTTAAAAATCTGAGGCGGGGGAGGGGAATCTGTCACAGCCTGTCACAGACTCATTCCCCATCCATAACTTACTTCTCTTGACTTCAGCCAGGAGGCATGGCCTGGAGCCTTTCCCCCTCTGAAAAGGACCCCAGAGCTCTACTGCTGCAGTGCAGTGGGTGCATTGTAAGAAGCAACCTTGAGTCTTTATCCCTGTTGACTGTGCATGATAATATTTATCCAAAAAAAGCTGCATTCCTAATATCATTTTCTCCCTTTGCTTGTCCCCTGTGATAGGTGAGACCGAAAGAATCCCATTATACCAGTGCGTGAGTGTGATTTATCCAAGGTTGCCTCTGGAGCTGGTGGCAGAGCCGGGTCGATAATGCAGTACCCTGGCCCCCTTTACTGTGCTCTGGCTTCCCCAGTTCTCTGTCACACTGCTTTGTTGTGTTTCTGAATCTCTGTGTTGTGTCCCCGTGGCTGCCAGCTGTGAGATGGGATACTTCAGAGCAGACTGATGAGAAAAGACACTTGTCCCATGTGGCTGCATCTCCTCTCTACCCTGGAGAACCTCATCTGTCACTTGTCATTGCAGAGACCCAGCTGATGTACACCCCGGCAAGGGTGAGTATGTATAAATATAATGGAAATCAGTCAGGGGCCAATTTTCCCTATTGAAAAGGGAATTGCATTTCTCAGGCATGTGGGCAAAGTGAGGTTGATTAAACATAAAATGTTTCTACCAGGGGGAGTAGCATAAAGAGAACTCAACTGCTCTCTTTTAAGAAGGAATTCTCCTGTGATAAACACAGTTGAGGGCCAGGGCCATTTGTGTTTTTGATAATTTCATCTGACTGCCAATCTTGTTATGGAATTGCCAATTTGAGCAACTTGTTGGCACTTCCTTGACCTGTGTTGGAACTATCTGATATTTCACAGGACTTCAAAGTTCCCATAACAGGATGTGAATTGTGACATCGTGCAGGAGGTAATAGGGTGTTTCATCCTACATTTGCTCATGTCACTGGATGTTGACAGAGATCAATAATAGTTTCTTTCAATAATGACACCCTGGAGTATTGAATGCTGTGGTGTCTGCATCACTGACAAGCTTTTGTTTTGGGGGCATAGTGGGTAAGGAGAAAAGTCAACCAATTAGTACGTGATGTTAGTATAATAACTGACTTATTACCAGATAATATATGGGTAAACAAGAGTGGGGAACACAATGAGAAATGATGCAAAGCCATTGTGTGCAACAATCATCCAGAGGTGGAGGGCTCGTTGTCAGGCCGAGGGTTATGTGGGAGACTGAGGGGCAACATTACAGTGTGAATGCAGGCTTTCAGTTCTCAAATGCAGCATTCCTTATCTGTCATGTTGTCTCCTCCTTCTTGTGCTTACTGTCTTCATACTTACTTACCATCATGACTTTCTTATGGCAAGTTATGTTTTATATCCACTTCCATCGTTTGCTCCTTTGACTCTAGCAGTTTCTGATTGCGTTTATTTCTTTTGACCTTAAATGCCAGCACTGGAATTATTTTTCCAAGTTTCTGTAAACCTCCATTACCCATTAGTTCCCAGAAGAGTTCCAAATGTATGACTATCTGCTGAAGATACACTCTGTTTGATAGATGTGTTGGTTAATGGGGGCTTGTGTTCAGCTCTCTGAAATTACCACTCAGTTTTTCACCTAATAATTCAGTAAATATTAGGTGAGTGACAATGAGGGTACAGAGATTAATCAAAAACCCTCTATGAAAGCACAGACAGTAGGTAAAGAAGAAAAGGCATGGTTCAGAGTAGAAAGTGTAAATTTTTTGATGAATTGGAAAAGATCCACCAAAATGCCTCCTTCATTTTTGCCTCTTGTCTATTTGAAACTCTAGCCTTTTTTCCTTAAGTTTCTTTAACTCCCAAGACTAACAGTCCACAAATGAAAACAAATGCAAGTTGGATTTTCATATTATTTTAGTCAAGCTTCTCCAGAGAAAAGAAACAATAGTGTGTGTATGTGTGTAGCCTGTAGAAGGAGACACAGAGTCAGACGTTTTGCAGAGTTTTAAAACACCAAAGGATGACTTTATGGGTAACAAGGATAAAACTGTTATGTTCTTGTAAACCCCATACTCCAGAGAGTAAATGCCTGAATGGTACATATGCAGTCCCTGGGGCCTTCAACCACACTGGGATGTTTCCTTTTTTTTTTGTTTGTCAGAAAACAGTTTCTTTTTTAAAAAATTGAAATAGAGTTGATTTATAGTGTTCTGAAAATTATATATATTCATGTTGCCTTTTTATTTCCAATGGATTTGATATAAGTTCAAATACGAAGATGGAGCAAAGTTTGCTGGTGGGTGCAAGAACGTTCATTTTAATATTTTGCATACATTTTTATATGCTTAAACTATTTGGCAGTAATACTGTTGAAGCATCTCCTTTTTCTCTCAAGAGTCTTTGCAGAGTTACAAAGTCCAGCCGTCACCCTTTACCACTCTTTTATTTAAAAGGCCTCAGACACACATGAATTACAGTGTCTGCTCAGAGTTGAGGGGCAGTGGGAAGCAGAGGTGGAACCCTTTATCAGAGGGAAATTCCATTTGCTGTGTCCTAATCTGTCCGCTTACTCCTTGGAAGGAAAGTTGTGACCAACCTAGATAGTATATTGAAAAGCAGAGACATTACTTTGCCAACAAAGGTCCGTCTAGTCAAGGCTATAGTTTTTCCAGTGGTCATGTATGGATGTGAGAGTTGGACTGTGAAGAATGCTGAGCGCTGAAGAATTGATGCTTTTGAACTGTGGTGTTGGAGAAGACACTTGAGAGTCCCTTGGACTCCAAGGAGATCCAACCAGTCCATTCTGAAGGAGATCAACCCTGGGATTTCTTTGGAAGGAATGATGCTGAAGCTGAAGCTCCAGTACTTTGGCCACCTCATGCGAGAGCTGACTCGTTAAAAGACTCTGATGCTGGGAAGGATTGAGGGCAGGAGGAGAAGGGGAAGACAGAGGATGAGATGGCTGGATGTCATCACTGACTTGATGGATGTGAGTTTGAGTGAGTTCTGGGAATTGGTGATAGACAGGGAGGCCTGGCGTGCTGCAGTTCATG
>SJYC01034652.1:0-33366 GCA_006408675.1 Madoqua kirkii
ATTGGGGACAGGAGGAAAAGGGGACGACCGAGGATGAGATGGCTGGATGGCATCACTGACTCAATGGACGTGAGGCTTAGTGAACTCCGGGAGATGGTGATGCACAGGGAGGCCTGGGTGCTGCAGTTCATGGAGCTGCAGAGTCTAACACAACTGAGCAACTGAACTGAACTGAATCTGTTCCTCTGGCTGGGTCCAGTCTGTTCGGTGCTCAAAAGTCAATCTTGAAAATCCCAATAGGGACATGCTATGTAAATGTTCTGAGCAGAAAGCCAGGAATACAGATAGTTAACACCCATCACCTCACTGTCAACATTTGGAAGGCCCAGACAGAAAATAGCTGTCGTGTATTAAGAAGGGAGCCCTATTTTAAATTTAGTAAGCAGAGTATTATACAAATACTTCACTGTGTTAAATTATTGATGCAACCAACTAAGCAAGGGTAGATGAAGTTAGCCCTAATTCAATTAGTCATAATTTTGTACATGTAAAATTGTGGGATTTATGTAGTGAGAGGAAGATCAGAAAGACACTATTATCTTTGAATAGACTTATTGTATTTATCTAATAGTACTTTATCTTGGATTGATCTCTCATAGAGTAGATTAGGAACAAAATGCTTAAAACTGGAAAGGTTAAAAAATGGATTTTGGGGGTATAATCTGCAAATTTCAGATTGTCATTCACATAAAATTAAAATGTTTGTGTGCCTTTAAGACGGAAATGAAAGGGACTATTTCAGATGCGAAAAAAGAATGCAAACAAATACTGAGGTAAAATCGAATGAAAGGTGGGTAAGTCACTTGGTTCATCCTTTAGTCTCATAAGACAGAGAGCAGAGTAACTACGAGAACTTAGGGATAACCAGTCGATTTGACAGCAAGTAGCAGCAAGTAGCAGTTATTCATGGAGAAGGCAATGGCAGCCCACTCCGGTATTCTTGCCTGGAGAATCCTGGGGACAGAGGATCGTGGTAAGCTGCAGTCCATTGGGTCTCTAAGAGTTGGACACGACTGAACGACTTTGCTTTCACTTTTCACTTTCATATACTGGAGAAGGAAATGGCAACTCACTCCAGTGTTCTTTTTTTTTTTTTAATTTAAATTTATTTTAATTGGAGGCTAATTACTTTACAATATTGTATTGGTTCTGCTGCAGATCAACATGAATTTTCCACAGGTGTACATGTGTTCCCCATCCTGAACCCCCCTCCCACCTCCCTAGAATCCCAGGGACAGGGGAGCCTGGTCAGCTGCCATCTATGGGGTCATACAGAGTTGGACATGACTGAAGCGACTTAGCAGCAGCAACAGTTATTCAAAGGGGAATGGAAGAGTTGATTTTAACCATGTTAATCATGTATATACTTGGAGATCACTAATGAATGAAAGAATGTTGATCTTTACAGTAATATAGATTACTATTATATTCACTTATGAATATTTATTGAATACCTACTATATGCAGATACTGTTGGGTATTAGTGATCACATGGTAAGTAAAAACAGAGTTTTCTCTGTTTTAATAGAGCTTATGCAGTGAGAATGCAAATATATAATTGTGTCTATTAGCAAGTTCTGTGAAGGAGAGAGACACTCTGTCCATAATTGGGGAGGTTGATCAGGGAGGCTAGGCAAGGCTTCTCTGAGGAGGTAATGTGGGAGCTATGACCTCAAACCATAAGGGGAAGAAAGGGGACCAGTACAGCAAGACCGTATACCTAGTTTACTACTAAAGGGTTTCTATTACATGCCGTGTATTTTTCAGGTTGAATAGGATACACGAACAAGACAGACAAAGATGTCAGTCCTTAAAGAGCTTACATATTTGAAAAGATGGGGTCACTGAAGAATGAACATAATAATTAAGTTGTATAGTACATTAGAAGGGACGTGTAGGGCTTCCCTGGTGGCTCACTGGTAAAGAACTACCTGCCAGTGCAGGGAACGCAGGCTCCATCCTTGGTCCAGGAAGACCCCACATGCCTCAGAACAGCTAAGCCTGTGCACCACAGCTTCTGAACCCACACTCTAGAGCCCAGGAGCCACAACTACCGAAGCCTGAGAGCCTGAGAGCCTGTGCTCCACAACAGGAGAAGCCACCACAACGAGAAGACCGCACACCACAACCAGGGAGTAGCCCTCCTCCCCACACCGAGAGAACAGCCCGCACAAATGAAGACGCAGCATAGCCAAAATGAGATAGAGAACGGGACAAGCAAAGAGTGGAGAGCAAGAAAATCCACAGTGTCTTTGAGTTGTGGGCAGCTCACACATTGCAATAGAATAATCAAGGTGGGCATCCTTACCAACGTAAGGAAGGTGATGGTTGAGTCATGACCCGAGGGAGAGGTGAGCTCCCCAGGTACCTGGCCGAACAGTGTTTCAGTTCCAAAGTTGGGAGTGTGTGCCACAGGCTCAGGAAACGGAGGAGGCCAGGGTGGCTGGAGCAAAGTGGACGAGCTCAGGACCTCAGGAGATAAGGCCGGAAAAGTCTGCTGGGGAGACCAGGGAGGGTCTTGGAGCTGGTGCTGGAGCTTGGCTTCTGCCCTGTATGAGTGGGCAGCTACTGGAGGGTTTCTAGGGTACTATTTGAGCTCTGTTTTGAAAGTGTTCCTCTTACGACCGTACTGGCAATAAAAGGGTAGAGAGCAGGCGGGGGAGCCAAGGTCACGAGGAGACCATTGCCATGGTTTCAGAGTCAGGGCCTGGGCCGTTGGAGGCGGGATAGGCAGGGAGGTGTGGTCATCTTATTCCCAGGGTGAGGCAGCAGGATTAACTGATGGATTTGGAGGCTGGCTGAGAACAGTCAGACGTGTCTCTGAGATTTCTAGTCTGAGCCTGAAGACGGTTGGAGATGTGAGAGTGTCCAGGGGGACCAAGCTGAGGATGGAGGAAGCCAGGAGTTCACTTCCGGGTAGGCTGACATGAGGGTCCTATTTTATATCTGAGTGGAGCTGTCCTCAGGCAGTGGGAAGGAAGGAACTGAAGACAGAGAACACGAGCAAAACTCTCAAGACTCCCTAGAATCCCAGGGACAGGGGAGCCTGGTCAGCTGCCATCTATGGGGTCATACAGAGTTGGACATGACTGAAGCGACTTAGCAGCAGCAACAGTTATTCAAAGGGGAATGGAAGAGTTGATTTTAACCATGTTAATCATGTATATACTTGGAGATCACTAATGAATGAAAGAATGTTGATCTTTACAGTAATATAGATTACTATTATATTCACTTATGAATATTTATTGAATACCTACTATATGCAGATACTGTTGGGTATTAGTGATCACATGGTAAGTAAAAACAGAGTTTTCTCTGTTTTAATAGAGCTTATGCAGTGAAATGCAAATATATAATTGTGTCTATTAGCAAGTTCTGTGAAGGAGAGAGACACTCTGTCCATAATTGGGGAGGTTGATCAGGGAGGCTAGGCAAGGCTTCTCTGAGGAGGTAATGTGGGAGCTATGACCTCAAACCATAAGGGGAAGAAAGGGGACCAGTACAGCAAGACCGTATACCTAGTTTACTACTAAAGGGTTTCTATTACATGCCGTGTATTTTTCAGGTTGAATAGGATACACGAACAAGACAGACAAAGATGTCAGTCCTTAAAGAGCTTACATATTTGAAAAGATGGGGTCACTGAAGAATGAACATAATAATTAAGTTGTATAGTACATTAGAAGGGACGTGTAGGGCTTCCCTGGTGGCTCACTGGTAAAGAACTACCTGCCAGTGCAGGGAACGCAGGCTCCATCCTTGGTCCAGGAAGACCCCACATGCCTCAGAACAGCTAAGCCTGTGCACCACAGCTTCTGAACCCACACTCTAGAGCCCAGGAGCCACAACTACCGAAGCCCGAGAGCCTGAGAGCCTGTGCTCCACAACAGGAGAAGCCACCACAACGAGAAGACCGCACACCACAACCAGGGAGTAGCCCTCCTCCCCACACCGAGAGAACAGCCCGCACAAATGAAGACGCAGCATAGCCAAAATGAGATAGAGAACGGGACAAGCAAAGAGTGGAGAGCAAGAAAATCCACAGTGTCTTTGAGTTGTGGGCAGCTCACACATTGCAATAGAATAATCAAGGTGGGCATCCTTACCAACGTAAGGAAGGTGATGGTTGAGTCATGACCCGAGGGAGAGGTGAGCTCCCCAGGTACCTGGCCGAACAGTGTTTCAGTTCCAAAGTTGGGAGTGTGTGCCACAGGCTCAGGAAACGGAGGAGGCCAGGGTGGCTGGAGCAAAGTGGACGAGCTCAGGACCTCAGGAGATAAGGCCGGAAAAGTCTGCTGGGGAGACCACGGAGGGTCTTGGAGCTGGTGCTGGAGCTTGGCTTCTGCCCTGTATGAGTGGGCAGTACTGGAGGGTTTCTAGGGTACTATTTGAGCTCTGTTTTGAAAGTGTTCCTCTTACGACCGTACTGGCAATAAAAGGGTAGAGAGCAGGCGGGGGAGCCAAGGTCACGAGGAGACCATTGCCATGGTTTCAGAGTCAGGGCCTGGGCCGTTGGAGGCGGGATAGGCAGGGAGGTGTGGTCATCTTATTCCCAGGGTGAGGCAGCAGGATTAACTGATGGATTTGGAGGCTGGCTGAGAACAGTCAGACGTGTCTCTGAGATTTCTACTCTGAGCCTGAAGACGGTTGGAGATGTGAGAGTGTCCAGGGGGACCAAGCTGAGGATGGAGGAAGCCAGGAGTTCACTTCCGGGTAGGCTGACATGAGGGTCCTATTTTATATCTGAGTGGAGCTGTCCTCAGGCAGTGGGAAGGAAGGAACTGAAGACAGAGAACACGAGCAAAACTCTCAAGACAGTTTATTGTAGAGGAGAGCAGAGAAATGGGGCTGAGGCTCACAGGGGAAGCAAGATCAAGAGAAAAAAAAATTTTTTGTAATTTGGGGAAAATAAGAAATAGCAGCAGGTTTGTGTACAGATGGAGTGAGCGTGGTGAGTAATAATACTGGGCAGCCAGGGGGAGGCCAGGCGTTTGGTCCTAGTAGGACATTCTCAGGAATTGGGTTTTTATTAGAGCAGCGGGAAACCAATGAGGCTTTGAGTGGAATGGCCTCACAAGATAGAATTTACATTTTGAATGGATCCTCTGGCTGCAGAGGACAAATACATTGGAAACTAGTCACAGTAGTTGTGACCAGAATACTTAATATGTGCCTAGCAATGTGCTCTGCATTCTGTATGTCTTGAGTTGTTTAATCTCCACAGCAAACCTTTGAGGTGAGAGAGACGCCTATGCCTTTTACAGGGAACACTGAGGCTCGGAGTGGTGCAGCGACTTCATAAAAGTACTCACACTGCCGGTGGGTCAGTGGCAGTGCCAGAGGTCATTCTGTTCCGGTCTCCTGGGCTTTTATTTTTGCCATATGGCTGTAAACTCATGTAATATTTATGTTGCAAAGACTCTTAGACGCTGCCTAGCCCAGCCCCTCAAGTAAACTGAATTTGAGTTATTCAGAAACAGTAGCTTGCAAATGGAACTACAGTTTAAATGCACTAGGGGGAGGTTGCTATTTAAAGTCCTATTCTGGGAAATCCTTTGTAAAGTTGAGAATCCTTTTGTAAAGCAAATAATCCACTTTCCAATTTGACTGTGGAGAAAATGCTTTTCTTCAAGCATCAGGTAAATCTATAAAACTAAAAAGTGCCAGAGAATTTTTTTTTTTTTTAAAATTCACGGAGAGGAGCTGTGGTGAGATGACCTGGAGAGATGTGGAAAGAGGAAGCAACCAGGGGACCACAAGAGCGAGGTCCTTAGCTTTGCTTGCAGAAGGGTACACCAGCTTCTAGAAGGACTTGGGGTTATAGTTCAGAGGTCTCCAGTCACTTCATACTACTAAGGAGTCCGGAAATCCTCTCTGTGGACCTGTGAGCCCTGGTGGAGGACATAGCTCCTCTTTGTGCAATAGTCCTTTCTTTGTCATACAACTGATGCTCCTTGTTCCCATCCCCACTGGGTGGTTCTGATGGGACTGTCAGTCACAAGGCTGGCCTGCCCCATGGTCTCTGAATGGGGCACGTGGTTAGGTTGAACCAATCAGAGGCTCCTTGGCCTTCTGTCTGACCTATTTTTCTTTGGATTATGAACAATAAGTATTGAGTAAACTTGCAGCTGCAGAGAGCCAGCAGGTGTCTACATGGAGTGAAACCATATCACAGCAAATCTATGCAGGGGCCAGTGGAGCCAAAAAATGGAGAATAATTAAAGCAGAGCCCTGGTGATATTGCCTAAAGTTCTAGAGCAGTCATACCTGAATTCAGCAAGATCATCCCCTTGGTATGTTCAAATTACATTAGGCAGTGAATTTGCTTTGTTGTTCTATGCCTCAGGTTCTCACCTCTGAAACTTGGATAACAGTACTACCTACCTCATGGCAGATAGCAAGGATGGATTAAATAATGTGTATAATATACTAGGGCTTCCCTGATGGCTTGGATGGTAAAGAGTCTGCCTGTAATGCAAGAGACCCAGGTTCTATCCCCAGGTCAGGAAGATCCCCTGGAGAAGGCAATGGCAACCCATGGCTTGCCTGGAGAATCTCATGGACAAAGGAGCCAGTGGCCTACAGTCCATGGGGTCACAAAGAGTCGGACATGACTGAGCGATTAACACACACACACACACATAAAATAATTAAACCTGGTGCTTATTGGTTACTTCTTGATGTATAACAAACTATCCCCAAGTTAGTGACCTAACTATGAATTGAGCTTAGGATTCTATAGGTTGGTCTTTGGGGCTGGGTCTTGCTAGGTGGTTACTGTGATCTCAGCTCTGCTCACTGGTGCCTCTGTGGGCAGTTTCTGGGGTGCCTCAGTTGGCCAGCAGACGGTCCACTGTGGTCCGGCAGCCTTGTGTACATTTCCTAGTGGTGGCTGGACTGTCAGGAGGAAGAATGGGAGCATGCAGGGCCCCTTATGCTGCATTCTATTGACCAAAACAAGTCATGAAGTCAGCCTGGACCCAAGAAGAGGGGGATGCAGACTCCACCTTCTCATGGGGGAGCTGACGTCATCCTGCAGGCTCTGAACGGAGGCAGAGCCATGAATAATTATGGCTGCTATACCAATCTACTGCAATCACTGTTCCATGCACTAGTGGCTAAGAACCCTCCTGCCCATGCAGGAGACCTAAGAGATGCAGGTTTGTTCCTTGGGTGGAGAAGAGTCCCTGAAGAAGGGCATGGCAACCCACTCCAGTATTCCTGCCTGGAGAAAACTATGGAGAGAGGAGCCTGGTGGGCTACAGTCCATAGGGTTGCAAAGAGTTGGACATGACTGAAGGGATTTGGCATGCATGGCACACTAACTGTATAATAAACCTTACTATGTGTTACTGCTATTATTATTTAACAGGTTTAATTTACTTTCTGTCACTTGCTGTAGGCATGATCATCCTTGCTATTAGAGTTTGAAAACATTATTAATAATAACAGTCATATTAGTTTTTTTTCTTGAACTTCTCATTGAAATCCCAATCTAGTTTACTTCTAAACACATGTAATTTGCCTTCTAGAAATATCCCAAATGACACAATTTGTCATTATCAGAGTACTACAACAGTGAAGGACTGTAATTCCTTATATTGTCAGTAATATTTTATCTGTTTAGCAAGACCTTGGAAATGACCAGTCATTAATGATCTCCTTTACACAGTCCATTATTTATGAGTTTTTCCTTGATGTATATAATTTTAAATTACATTTCTTCCTAGTTGGTTCATATTTAATTGCTTTAAGTATGAGGGGGAAATATTGAGATCCCTCAGTGGTTTTTATGAGGCCATGATGTTTATTCCTTTCAGACATAAATAGGTTTTCATGCTTATTATTTTTTTGATTATAGTGAATATCATATTAAGCAAGGAATACAGTGAATGCATTTCAATTTATGACTTAAACACATTCTACTGAGTATTAATAACAATTTGATGATTTTTATTATCATGTCACCAAAGAGTGCTTCCTCAGTGGCTTGGTGGTAAAGAGTCCATGTGCAATGCATGAGACCCAGGAGATGCGTGTCTGAGCCCTGGGTTGGGAGGATCCCTTGGAGAAGGAAATGGCAACCCACTTCAATATTCTTTCTGGGAAAATACCATGGGCAGAGGAGTCTGGCGGGCTATGGTCCATGGATTTGAAAAGAGTTGGACACAACTGAATGACTGAGTACACACGTGTCACCAAAGATACTGTCAAATTTCATTTTTCATCTGTCTTTAAATCCCACTCAACATTATCGTAATCTACCCCCTTGGTTATTATAAAGACAAACAATGTGAAAAGGGAATAGATTGTTTAAGAAGGTAGTGGAAGTTAGAGGAAACTATCTGTGCTTACATGACTATTTCAGGAGGAAATATGCATTGCAATTTCCCACAGTAACCAGAAGAGAATAAACATCATCATTAGGCAGTGTTAAAAGTATGCTGCTTTCTATGTGTGTAAGTTAGGGCATTGTTATCATCCAACATTAGTACACTCCCCCACCTTTTTTTTTTTTTTTTACTAGAATTTTCCTTCTGTTTATATTTGATTGAATATTGTAGTCAGGCCACTCAGGATGGCTGTTCTCTTGCTCTCTGTACATACCCTGCTTAACTGGTGCCTGCTTCATCTACACCCAACTCACATGATGGACCTTCCCACATACTTGCCCAGCTAGTGACTGTTCCTATCAAAGAGGTAGTGAGGAGCATGCCTCTGTGGTAGTTTTCCTGGTAACCAAGGAGCCAAGGGTATGGATTTCCCCTGCAACTGGCAACCTCCCCTTCCTCTTGGGAGCAAAGACTGCTGATGTGTCCTGCCCACTGTCTGCCACACATGTTAAGGTGTCACTCAGGAACCTTGCTTCAGGCAAGTAAGACCCCCCACCCCCCATCCATTAAACCCTGGATGTTTCTGTTGCCCACTATGGGCTCTTTCTTCAGTCCTGAAGCTGGGCAAGTGTAGGCCTACAGGATGCAGCCCAACAAATACCAGTGTTTGTAACCGATCACTGAGCACCAACTCTGCAGGTTGGCCTGTGTGTTAACCAGCTAAATACTGGATTACAAGTTACTCCAAAATTCAGCGGCATAAAGAATGCTACTTTATTTTCTGTTACAGTTTATGAGTCAGGTGTCCTGGAGCAGCAAGTCTGGATGGGTCTGGCTCAGATATGTCATGAGATCGCAGTCAGTGTCAGCCAGGGTTGCCATCATCCAAAGAAAGTATCGACTGAGCTGGAGGATTCCATTGCAGTTTGGCTCATTCGCGTGACTGGTGAGTTGACCCCGACTCTTGCTGGGAGGCCTCTGTTCCTCTCCATGCTGACTTCCTATAGGGCAGTTTGAGTGCCCGCTTGCCATGGTGGCCAGCTTTTCCAGAGTGATGGTCCATAGAGCGAGCCTTTTATGATCCAGCCTCAGTAGCTTCTGATGTGTTCTATCCCTGATTCCGTGTAAAGTTCAGTTGCTCAGTCGTGTCCAACTCTTGCGAGCCCAAGGTTCAGTGTGAAAGGAGAGTACAAAAGGGTGTGAAAACCAGAAATCGAGCACACACATCGTGTGTGTTCAGCTGCGGCCGACTCTTTGTGGCTCAGTGGACTATTCCCGCCAGGCTCCTCTGTCCATGGGATTTTCCAGGCAAGAATACTGGGGTGGGTGGCCATTTCTTTCTCCAGGGGTCTTCCCAACCCAGGGATCAAAACCCCGTCTTTTGTGTCTCCTGTATTGGCAGGCAGATTCTTTACCGCTGTGCCACCTGGGCAGCACATGTGGGAAAGCAAGCATCGTTGGTTGCCATCTCAGAGGCTACCAGGAACTGTTATTAAGAGACAATGGAATGTCTACTGAGTCCAGCTTTATTAATCTGATCAGAGACTGGATACATTTTTATGACATATATGCTAGATATGCATCACATGTGTAACTGTGAAGCTGGTGAGACATTTTCAGGGCTATGCATGCCTGTGATTGTCTGAGTCCTTTGCTATAAAGATAACACTCTGGTTATCTTCTCCCGAAGAATGTGGGGCTTCTCTGATGTTCTTCCCATAGTCATGTAATCTTTTCTACAATATTTTTGGAATCAAATAACCTTTTCAGACTCTTGTGAAAGCTATGGAATACTTTTCAACAAAAAAAATATTCACACACAATTTAACTTACAGGTTTCACAGATTTCAAAGCACTTATTTATAGTGAATCAAGGGTATGCTTTTTCCTCCAGAAGATGTTAAAATAGAGTTTTTAGGGGAAAAAAATTTACACAAGACCTAGAATGTATCTGTATGGTATGATCTCCAAAGAGCCAAGAGTAATTATTTTCCTAAAGAATTCTAATTTATAATGCTAATCTCTCAGCTGAATCTCCAAAGTACTCCAGTTGGAACTCTTAAATAAAATTCCTCAGTATTTTATTTTCTTCTTCCTAGTTCTTCTTATCCCCTATTCTCCAGAGTATCGCATTTTCTAAGCCCCCCTATTTTTAGCTTTCAGCTGCCCACTTTTCCCACTCTTAACTCTTCCTTCTCTGCCAGCTTTTAATTCTGCAGATTAACTTAGTCTTTCTTATAGAGGACTTTGCCACTCTTGGCTCCCTCTCAGTCTTAAATCTTTCTGCCCCCTCTTTAATTATGCAATGACAAATCCAAATAAAACAGTTTGGTGATGAGAGTCTCTCCAAAGGAGAGTGGGAGGGCTCCCAGCTGTAGGCTGAGAGGCAGGAGGGCTGAGGGTGAATATAGCATTTTCTTTAACTACTCTGGAGAAGGGGAGTCTGATAACCTTGGTATTTAATTTGAGGGGGGCTTTCCATATTTTCATTTAGCAGCAATTGATCTGATAGCAAAATCCGTGAAAAACTTTCTGTTGAGAGAATCTCGTCTCTGTGAGTCCCCTGGGAAGAGTCATCAAATTGCACGACCAAGTGTGTTCTGGATCCTCCTGGTGATCTTGATAAATTATCATTCCATGTGCTCCTTTATGTATTCTTCTTATATGGTGGATTTCTGTCCTAGTCAAAATGTGACGGCAAATAAGCAGCAACAACAAAATGCTGACTTTTGACCCTGTGTACTTTTAAAGCTTTATTAATCGGGCAACTCTTAGGATATGAAATAGCCTAACACCTTGCTCATTTGTGTAATACATACTGGAGGGCTGGGTTCATCAGTTAACTGCATTTAGAGGTTAGCTTGAGATGGTCTTTGTAGACCTTTAAGGCTACAGGAGGCGGTTAGTCATGTGGGAAAAGCAGAGAAAGCCCAAGGGTAGGCAGAACTCGAAGATGGCTCACAAGATTGCGACACCTGTGTCATCCCCTGACGGTGACTCTGATGGATGTCACACCATCATTAGGTTCTTTATGTGGCACCGATGGCATTAAGAAAGGGAGGTCATCCTGCACAGACTTGACCTACCTTTCTCTTTTTTTTTCTTCTCACTCATCTTCCCGCCCTTGGGAGAAGCATGAACTCCTTCCTGGTTCTTTTGCTCTTCTCAGACATCCTGGTCCTACACCCTTAGGCTTGCATCACCTGCTCAAGTCCTTATAAATCATTTCTCCAGCCGTTTAAATTCCCTCCCAGCTGTGACATCTTGTACCAGATGTTAGTATGAAATGCCACTCTGCTATTAATCACTATTAATTTTATTACACACTAATAATTCATGTACCTTTCTAACATCTCCTGTTGCTGTCAGATCTCTGAAGCTCCTAAAGGTCCTTCAGAACCTTTCCATTTCTCCTAGTTTTCTTACCAGGCTACCTGGTCAGTGCTGCTGTGGATGCTATATCTTTCATTCATGAATGAACCAATTGTTGCCTCTTGGGTAAAGGTCTCTGCTTGTATCAGGGGCTGCTTCTATCTGCCTTTCGGGAAAGGCAGAACAGAAACTTGGCACTTCCTATAGCAAATGTTGTCAGCCCAGTTTGAAACCACAAGGTTCAAGGGAATACTCCTAAAGAATGGCCACAGGAGCCTTCCCTGCTGGTCCAGTGGTTAAGACTTCACTTACAATGTAGGCAGTGAGGGTTCAATCCCTGATCGGGGAGCTAAGATTCCATATGCTTCATGGGCAAAAAACCAAAGCATAAACAACAGCAACAGTGTTGTAACAGTGTTGTAAAGTCTTCAATAAAGACTTTAAAAATGATCCACGTCAATAAATAAATCTTTCCTTGGCCATTAAAAAAAAAATCTAAGAATCCTACTGGCTTAATTTTTTAAAAATTATTTTTTAGGAATTATTTATTTAGCTGTGCCAAGTCTTAGCTGGGCTTCCCTGGTGGCTCAGATGGTGAAGAATCTGCCTGCAGTGCAGGAGACCCAGGTTCGATCCCTGGATCAGAAAGATCCCCTGGAGAAGGAAATGGCAACCCACTCTAATGTTCTTGCCTGGAGAATTCATGGACAGAGGAGCCAGGCAGGCTACCGTTCATGGTTGTCGCCAAAGTTGGACACGACTGAGAGACTAAGACTCTCACTTCAGGTCTCAGTTGTGGCACATGGGATCTTTGATCTTCATTGTGGCATACAAGCTCTTAGTTGCTGGCCTGTGAGACTTAGTTCCCTGCCCAAGGATTGAACCTGGGCCTCCTGCATTGGGAGCATGGAGTGTTAGTCCCTGGACCACCAGGGAAGTCGCTCATTGGCTTCAATTTTAGATGTTAGTTCCCCATCCCAGGCCTGTCTTCCTCTTTACCTATTGGCTCCAGGGTGCTCTAGTGGTTCCACTGTGTTTTTGTGCAGATGGACACAGCAGATATTTGTTAAATATGTCAGTGGGAGAAAGTAGCCATGATGGCAAATAGGCTGAACTGACAAGCTTTCAGAGAGTCATAAAATAGACATTCTTCAGTCTCCTACAGCTCCCATTTGACTCCTCTGTGGTGTAAGGGATCAACTGGTCTTTGGAAAGCAAGATTGTAATGTGAACTGAGTATTTGTGATATGCAGTTATTATGTCAGGGAGGAAAGAGTAATGGGTTCAGTGACTCAGGAAAAATACTACACCACTTATTACTGTTTGTACCACGATGTTGTCTGCAGCGCAGTTTGCACCTACCTTTCCGATTCCAGGCATAAATCCTGGGAAACGACCCTCCTCTTCTCCGCTCCTGTGGTGCTTCTTAGCTGACTCTTCTGCGTTGCCGAGAGTGAGTGGTGTGTGTATGCTAGCTGCGTCTCCTGTCAGTTCTTATCAGTGCAGTGCTGCCGGGGTTGATGGGGAACTGAGGCTGGGTGGGCGTAGCTTCACCACTGGTGTGGACTCAAGTGACAAAGAGTCTAATGTGATTAGTGTTTGAGCACTGTTTCCATGTCAAAAGAGATAAAAACACATGTATATAACTTAAAGGCTGTATCAAGCTGCGGGGGCTATATCATACTCAGACCTAGGTGGGCCAGGTGAGGGGGTGTTCAGGGAGGGGGTCGAGTGGTAGAGGTGGAGGTAGGAGTGCTCCAATAACCCCAGAACTCTAGTCTCAATGGGTTTACTGCATACTGTCACCTGTGCCCTTTCCTTTCTACGGATGGGGCTAGTTAGAGTGGATATCAGAAAGTCTATAAGTTATGGTTTCCCTTCCTTTGCCACTTCCCGCGTCATGTCTGAGGCACACACGTATCATTCAGTCATTCCTCATTCACGTGATCCATTCACCCAGTAACCCATTCCCACATTCTCTGTACCATACAGAGTGCTGGCACTGGAACTGCAGTACGAGAGATACAGGAGTGGGCGATGACCCCTGTTGATAGTCATCTAGACAGGAAGACAGATTGAGAAATGGGTCACCAATGGGCAGGACAGGAAGTACAGTGATGGAGTCTATGCTCGATAAATTATAGGCCACATGGAAAGAGCATGGAGCACAGCCTCTGGGAAGCGCCTGGAAGTGACTAAGTTTTAAAAGACAGGGGATGAGTTCCCAACTCTGAACCCCCCTCCCACCACCCTCCCCATATCATCTCTCAATACAGTATTGTAAAGTAAAAAAATAAAAAATAAAAAAGACAGGGGATGAAACTGGAAAATTGGAGACTGTTGGAAAAGGGGGAAGGAGGGGGTTGCAGATGGAGGGCAGAGAATGAGCAGAGGGCCCAGGAAGGGGGACATCATGGGACGCAGAGTTATAAGCAGTGAGGAGCTGCCGTAAGAGGCAGAGAGTCCCAAGACAAGACTCCAGAAAGTGAAGGAATCGCTACCTGGTGGGTCATTCTTAGAAGTGTGGAGTTTCTCTTCAAGACTACAGGAGCCATAAGTGGACCTCCAGAGCTCATTCCCCACAGTGCTTATCTGATGACAAGTATTCTCACATCTTGAGCCACTTGACTTGCTCCCACCTCATTCATATCCTCTGTGGTACTGGAGGATTTTCATTGGTTGAAACTGTTTTCATTGGTTGAAACTGCTGACATCATCTGTTGCCCAAGGATTTCAATCTTGCTATGCTTTAGCCCTTGGAGAGCCAGGACTGTGGGCTTACTGCTTTTTTTTCTCCTTTCAAAGCTGAACTTTATTTATGCAGCATCGACAAAGCTCCAGGCAGAGTTCTGCAGGTTCAAAATTTCAATTATTGTTCTCGGAAAACAACAGACTTATCTTCATCTCACTGTTTTTCCCCCTCATAGCTTATATAAGACATGCTCAAGATTCCAACTTCCATCTTTTAGCCTCTTTACTTCTATGGGAGAAAATGTAGACATCTTCAACATGCTTTTAGCAGTGTATGAAAACCTATAGCTTATACCAGCTTTCCCTGTCCCCATTGTTGGGAACTGTGCTGTGCTGTTGTGATTTATAAATGTATTTGTAGTCTTCCTCTGCCTTAATGGACTAGAGCTCTTAAATCCCTACGAATTTCCTAAGTTATCATAGCAGTAAAGGTGCCATATTAACGAGGTGATTTTCAGGTGGCGACTGGCTGCTTAAGGAGTCAACCATGTGATTCCAGGGCTGGGATTTTCAGTTCCAGCCCTTGACCTCTAGGAAGGAAGAGGGGCTGGTGGCTGAATCAATTGCTAACGGACAATGATTTAATCAACTATGACTGTGCAGTGGAAGTATGTGTGTATGTGTGGAAGGCCTCCGTAAACACCCCAGAGGGTTCAGAGGACCTTCTGGTTGGTGAACACTCAGAGATTTGGGGAACACGATGTGCTGGAAGGCAAGGAAGCTCCACATGCTTCCTGAATGCCCTTTTCTGTTGAGCTTTCCCACCTGGGTGTTCCTGCATTGCGTGCGTGCGTGCTCAGTCATGTCCGACTCTCTGCAGCCCCCTGGAGACTAGCCCACCAGGCTCCTCTGTCCATGGGATTTTCCAGGCAAGAATACTGGAGTGGGTTCTCATGTCCTCCTCCAGGGGATCTTCCCGACCCAGGGATGGAACCTGCATCTCTTGCATCTCCTCCGTTGACAGGTGGATTCTTTACCACAGCACCACCTGGGAAGTTCCTGAGTTACATCCCTTTATAATAACCTGGTAACCAATAAGTAAGATGCTTCTGTGATGTAAGAGGAGCTCTGTGAGCCTGTTTAGCAAACCAATTCCTCTCAAAGAGGAGGTCTTGGGAAACTTGGGTTTATATCCAGCTGATCAGGGTCAGAAGCACAGGGGACAACCTAGACTTGCAACTGGCTGCTGAAGTTGGGGGAATTGGGGGTAGGGGGATAGTCTTGTAGGACTGAATCTTTAACTTGTGGAATCTGATGCTTCTCTGGCTAGGTAATGTCAGAACTGAGTTGAATTGAATGAATAATGAAGGTGGATTGACTTCCTATGAGCAGGCGTTGGGGAGAACCTGGGGGTGGGGAGAGAGATGAGTACCAGTGGACTACTTATTAGCAGAAAAAGCAATTATTAGAAGAAAAAGAAATACAGTATTTAGTATCTGAATGAACCACTGATTTCATCTCTTTTATGAGCCTTGGCCAATTAGTAGAAGTTATCTGGATAACTTGGTTGAAGAAGGGTGCAGAGACTGATATACGGTGGATCTGATGGAATGAAGATTGGGTGGCTACTCAGATGTCATATATTTGACATCCTTAATTTATCGATAGGAAGGGTGTGGCCACAGTGGAATGACAGATGGGGATGGGGAAGGCCAGCATACTGCTGTCAGAAGATGTAGCTTAATTCTCTGCTGAGGGTGAGGGATGAGCCACGGTCCCCTTTTAAGAAAGCATCTATTGATTCCTCAGTACTGAGGGATATACTCAGGAGGAAAATGCTTACACATTAATGAGGAAATATCTTCCTATGGATATTTTCTAAGGGCTTATATTTGGGAGAACATATGCTCTTTATGCTCTGTGCATGACAGAACTAGGTTACAAGCATCCAGCCATGTCTAAGGGAGGGAGCATAGTAGCACTAACTCTGTCTCTATAAGACCCCCCACCCCAGTCATGTAAGTTACCACCATTTGTGAGCTCCATTGCCATTACCTACTAGGCACCTTCTCTTCTTAACTATTTAGGGGAGAGAATCTCACAGACATCACAGGCTTGGAAGGCACAGTCGGAATGCTAATAGAGCGATCAAGCCTTAGATGCTACCTTCTTGAAATCTGACTGATGCAGGTGAGAAGCGCAACTCCTACCCTGCGTGTCCTCCTACACGACTGCAATTAACATTTTATCTGCCCTGTGTCTCAAGTCAAAGCTTTGGCACCAATCCCTGGAGGGTGAGGAAGGACCTTAATTACAGAACAGATGCACTCGCTGCTGCCTGCTGTTTTCCGATGTCACCACCTCTGAGCTCCAGAGAGAGGTCAGGCAGATCCTGGGGCTGTCATGTGGCTCAAATCGAATATTTTAATTTAGAGACTCAGTAAGTTGCCCCATCAATTAAGACTGGCTGTACTTGCAGCCGACTTGCTGGGGTGTAGCCAGAAGCTTTGATTCATTTCATTTCTTACTGACCCTATCGTACTGCAGAGGGATGGCCAGCATTTCAGTGGGTGGTGGCAAGCTGCCAGGAGTAAAATGAAGACTAATGATTGAGAAAGATTTTAAAGGGTAGGATTGCTCTTTGAAATGACAGCACATATGTCATGCTAGATAATTGATGATGCTTGGTGGGGGTCCAGGGGAAGAGGGCTGTACTCTTTTATCACGTATTAGCAACCAATAAATCCCTCTTCTTAGTGAATTATCCCCAGACAGGTTTGCTTTGTGCTCAGGTAAATTTCAGTGCAAGCACATAGAAATTCTTCTTCATGTGGTTATTCAGGAGTTCAGGCTCTTTGCATCTCCTGATGGTATCAGTTCATCATTCACTCCAGGAGGGAAAGAGAGTAGACCAAGAATGGGGGAAGGTGCTTCCTTCAGAGTGGGGCCAACTAATTCCTCTTTGTATCCTCAATCAGGATTCATGCAGATGTGTTCATGTGGAGGAGGAGGGCTGAGTGAGAAAGAGGTGCAAGAGGTGAAGTTGATCCAGTCATGGAGGCAGCCTGAAAACCAATTTCCCTTCACCCTTCTACACTCTTGGTGGAAATGCATTCTTAAGTTGGTACAGCCACCATGGAGGACAAAATGGAGGTTTCTCAGAAAGCTAAAACTAGAGCTAACATATGATCCATCAATCCTACCACTGGGTATATACCCAGACAAATATATACAAATACATAGTTCAAAAAGATCCGTGCATCTCTATGTTCAGAGCTGCAAGACATGGAAGCAATCTAAAGTTCTGTTGACAAATGAATGGATAAAGAAGATGTGTATGTACACACACATGCATGCACACACATACACACTCTGGAATACTGCTAGTTCTAAAAAAAAAAAAAAACCCCAAAATAATGTCATTTGTAGCAACCTGAATGCAACTTGACGTTATCACACTAAGTGAAGTAAGTCAGAAAAAGACAAGTAACACATGATATCACTTGTATGTGGAGTCTAAAATATGACAAATGAACTTATCTACAAGAGAGAAACAGACTCTTAGACCCAGAGAACAGACTTGTGGTTGCCAAGGGGAAGGCAGGGCGGGAGAGGGATGGGCTGGGATCGCTCAGTTGTGTTCGACTCTTTGCAACCCCATGGACTGTAGCCTACCAGGCTCCTCTGTCCATGGGATTTTTCAGGCAATAGGACTGGAGTGGATTGCCATTTCCTTCTCCAGGGGATCTTCCCGACCCAGGGATTGAAACCAGGTTTCCCGCATTGTAGACAGATACTTTACCGTCTAAGCCACCAGGGAAGTCCCAAGGGAGTTGGGGTTGGTAGATGCAAGCTATTAGATTTAGAGTGAATAAACCTCATGGTTCTACACTGTAGCATGGGAAACTATATTCCATATCCTATGATAAACCATAATGGAAAGGAATATAAAAATTGTGTGTGTCTATAACCAAGTCACTTTGCTGTATAGCAGATTGGTACAAAATTGTAAATCAGCTATACTTCACTTGAAAAAAAAAATGAAACACCATATCTCCCTTTTTTCTTAAATTCATAAGACCCTGTCCTCAGTCCGCATGCAGTGAGGTTACAGTGGGCTCATTTCCTGTTTCTAAATGTACAAACCTTGCTTTTCAGTGGGTGTCCAGTCCAGGGAGGCAGCTGACACTAGGTCTGTGGGGACCATTCTTCTGGGCATGATGAGCAACCTTGATGGCTTCAGAGAGCAGCTCTTGGCTTTAACTACAGGTGACTCTTTGGAATTGGTAGCGGACAATCCACACTGTACAAAGGGGAATAGAGGCTCATGACTCACTCCCCATATTATTGGTCTCAGGTGAAACATAATTTAGAATAAAATACTGTTTTACCAGTGACAGCGAAGCTGCTTAAAATATGCAGTGGTTATCATTAACGTTGGCTGCCCCAGTCATGATCTCGCTTATTTAGAAAGAAAGGGGCTAACTGTCAACCCTGGCTTTCTTCCACAGTAAATCATGAATAATTTTTGTTAAAGTTTGTATTTGAAATGTAAACATAACTGGGCCATCATGGCCAACTGCCGTCACAGACACCCATTATCATTTGTGTGTCCAGATGAGCAACTCAGTCTGTGGACAAGGTGGGCTCCACAGCAATACATTGCTCTACGTCCCCTCCACTGCGGAGTGTTTGAGTGTTAACAACTGCCAGGGAAGTGGACTGCTAACTAAATGTCTCATCAAGGAGCGAGGACAGGATAATACGCAGTTGGCAAAGTGAAGTCTGTCTTGTCTCTGGCTCCAGACACCACGACAGGAAATGCAAATTTTTCCTTTTAAAACTTCCTCACACAAGGAAGGAACGATTTCCATGCTTTAATGGGCTCCAAGGGAGTTGCGCCCTCCCAGGGGCAACTGAAGGAGCATATTTCTCATCAAGTTATCGAGCCCACAACGCCTCTCTTTGCTCCCGCTGCCAGCTCCGGCAAGGAAGCTGTGTTTGGATTCCGTCATGTTCTTAGACTTGTATTAACTCTGAATGATTCCTTGGAGCGTGTCACTAGCTGTGACAGGTAACTCAGGAGCTGAATGATTCTGACTCCATTAGAAGGGCACCCGGGCTTCTCGCCGTGGTGGAAGGCGATGGAGGTGACAGCATGGCACCTCGGGGAAGCATGCTGTTTACTGTGCTGCTCTGTGGAAGGCTTCCTTACAGGCCTGACAGGGACCTGCAGGGACCTGGGCCTCAGGCGGCACTGGTGTGGCAGAGGCCCCTGCCATAGGCATTGGCTCTTCATGGGTGAGCAGAAGTGTGGTGTGTGTGTATTCTTTGCCACTCACTTTCAAGTGGCTGATTTTGATTCTCGCATTGGCCTCATGCTTACAGAGTCCACTCTGGGGGGCCCCTCCAAAGCTTTCTTGGAAAAAGTTGTAATATGTGAAAGAAGATATCCAAGTAGCCATTCTCAGAAAGCCAAGAACCGTCTGGGATGTTCTCGTGCTTCTTCTCTGGCGTGGCATTTGGGTTGCCATCGAGTCGGGTAGAAGTGTGTACAGGAACCTTGACATCACCTCAGATTCTAAACAGCCTGCTTACTCGCCTCTGGCCGCTGGCCCAGCTCCAGAGTGTGAATCAGGTGCCTGAGGGGTGACACCAGGGAAGAGAAAGGATGGGGTGATTGGCTGATGGGAGGCCTGAATCAGACCCTAGAGGCTAAGTTCCTGTGTGACATCCACCTGATTTTGGGTGAAATCATGGTCCTGTTGAAGGTAGTTAGGGGTGCCAGGTCTGACTTCTGTCTCTATCATTGACAGTCTGGCTTAAGACTATCCAGTGCTCCCTATGGACCCCTTGGGTCCTATATAAATGCTGTACCTTCCTCATTTACAGCTATTCCATGTATATCCTTGGGTTGTAGTGAGGGTCTGTTGAGAGCAAAAGCTTGAAAACATTTTGAAATGTCAAGGATACTTGACAGTGTAGGCAGTCTACCTTCTCAGAGGTACAAGCTAAACCCTCTGAAGCCAGATCTTACATGACAGCAAATACATGAACTAGGCTTTCCTTATAGGCCTTTGTTGGAAAAGTATTTGAATTGTTATATACAAATGGACTTGAAATCAGAATTGTACTAGGTCAGAGCAATTTCTTCTGAAATGATTGAGATGAGGACCTAATACAGATTAGGCTGCATCTGCCTTTTGTTGGATTTTTTAAAACAAATTTTGTGAGAGGATGTCTCAAAAGATGACTGGAGTTAATAAAGATCTGATCTCTTTTCTGTTTAAACTGCTGATTCATGTCACAGAACCAGTGCAAACCGGGGCATTTGCATAGTGACTAAGAGAAATAAATGATTTCAAGCCAGCAGCATGACAAATGGTCAGAATAAGTACACACTCTGGCTCTCACAGCCCTTTATTATAATGTATCATTAAGCAATCTGGTATTTCTTATAACACAGAAATAATTAACCCAGCAGAAACAGGTGAAGATGCCAGGTCTTTCAACTTCTCTGGATAGAAAAATGGAGCTTGTTGAGGCAGACTTTTTGATGATGAACTGAATAACTTGTCTCTTCCTCCTTTTTGCTGTCTGTTGAAAACAAACTACAGGGCTTGTTGGTTAGAAGGAAACCTCAGAGAAAATCTAGTCCATCCCTCTATTTGCACAGACAAGGGATATGGTGGCCTTCTTGGATGTGTGTGGGTCGCTCAGATTGTGTTCAGCTCTTTGAGACCCCATAGTCTGTAACCTACCAGGCAGGTTTATGGAGGTTTATTTATTCCCAGGCAAGAATAATGGAGTGGGTTGCTATGCTCTTCTCCAGTTGGATCTTCCCAACCCAAGGATCGAACCCAGGACTCCTGCACTGGTAGGCATATTCTTCACCATCTGGGCTACTGGGGAAGCCCAAAGAGGAAAGTCAAAGACAAGAAGGGGCTTTACAGGTGCAGTAAACTAGATGCTTGTCACATAGTAAATGCTCGACACATGCTTAATAATAAATGTTTGGGAGGGGGAAATTTGATAAAAGAAGTGGGAAAGTAAGACACTTGCCCGGGGCTTACAGGGGTCCAGAGATCAGAATTCTACCATCACTAATTTGTACAAAGCCATCATTTCCTTTACTGTAAGCTTCCTCCATTCCCATTTTGAATATTATTTTCTGTTCTAGTTGCGTTAGAATAGTACTTTACAGTAAGTGGGGAAAAAAAGTATAAATGCACTTTGGAAAATATCAGCTAGTCTCCTCTGTAGCTAGTAAACTTGTTTTCTAGATGTACCATCAAGATCTACTGTCTTGAATGTAATCTAGGAAGCAACAGATAACATCTAAATTAATATTTCACTTACGATTGAAATGAGTGCTTGTTATTTATTTCTCCTCCAATTGCCTGTTGTAGGGGGAAACTTATATGTCTAGGTCACAGCTATAAGATGGAAATCAGTCTGGAGTATTTTGATCATTAGTGCATATTTCTTATAACACTTTTAAGATAAAATGCAAAGCTAAAAAACGGTGTAATTTCAATTTTCTAGGAGTTCAGAGTCTAAGACTGTCAGAATAACACTGCCTGGAGTGTAGGGCAAAAATAATGAAGCCACCAAAGACAGAAAGAAAATCTCCTGTATTTTAAAAAGTCTCAAAAAGTGTCCTTACACATTTCTCTGTTTCTTCTTGGTACTTCACATGTCAGAGGATCAACTCTGTTATATGCAAAGCCAGACTTAGTTAACAAAACAGTTCAGGACTTGATACTCATATTCTGCACAAAACTTCAGCCAAATAACAACCCACTTAGAGTATTTAGAAATGTGAGCATGTGAAAATCTTACTGACTTTCTGTAATAGTTGCATGCGTTTCTCTGTTTCAGTGGTGTAAAAATCCCATAATTTTTCTACTTGAAATATGTCACATATCCACAGACTTCCTTAAAGCAATCGAAGCAGAAGTCAAATAGTTGCAAAGACAATTCCCTGAGATAATGGAGTGAAACCTATTATTGCATCTCTTGTCTTTCCAGCATTAAGGTACTTTCCTTCTTTCTGTTGGTCATGCCATGATCATCACAGGATTCCCTAGTTTAGAATTCAGACTTGTCCCCAATGATGATTTCTTCATTCACAAAGGAAAGAGTCCACTTGGCCACTGTGTATGTAAAACCTTTCTATTTGGAATGGTTTGCCTACCAAGGACGGCTTTCTTAAGACCAAGCATGATTCCCAGGGTCCCATTCATGTCCACACCATTGTATCAGATCAAGGACATCACTCATGTCCTGTCAGGGACAATCACCATGACTAATTATAGGAGGTGTCCAGTTTTCCCATGATAAGCTTGATATAGTCACAATAGCAGTATATAAAATTTAACCATTATCCCAGACATTAACTACCTTTCATTAATGAAAGCACAGGTTTATCTTTCTCTTCTGTTCCCTCTACAAAGTCTGGAAGAAGTAGATTCTGTCTGATGTTATCTGGATTTTGCAAGACTATATCCTTCCAAGAAGGAAGAGTGGTTTCATCAGGTCAATGTTTGCCAAACTGAGGTGTCAGGCTTCCTTGCAGTTCAAAATGGAGATTTTGGGGTTTTACCTCAGACTGAGTAAATTAGAACGGCTGAATTTGAGTCTCGAGGTTCTAAATCTATAACAGACTTCCCAAGGCATTCTTATGCATGCTAATGTTTAAAAAAACATGGCTGTTAGCTCTGTCAGAGTCCCAATTATGTACCGACCCAAACTGCAGAGGAACTTGATGATGGAGAGCGGGGGAGGGTGCTCTGATGAGCTGGAAGAAGATGGCAGGGAAAGAACGGGTCTTGCTTCTGCATACTTAGACAGGGGACTCCCGTTCTCTCTAGACAGAGCTCTTGTCTTGTCTTGTCTAGGTAGAGCTGGCCACCTTCAGGTCATTCTCTCATTTAGGCAGCCATCATCCTGATTGGAAGGATTGTCCCAGTGCCACAGGTGACTAAGGTTGGGTGGAGGAGCAGGAAGAAGAATACCTCCCCCCTGATTTCAGCTGAGCATTCCTCCCCCCTGATTGCAGTTGAGCGTTCCTGTTTGCCAAGCATTACTTTTCTCTCAATCTCATTGAGGCTTGGCTTTACAATTTGAACATCCTCCTCTTGTTTAAACAAACACAGCCCACTGACACTGTGCCTTAGCTCGGTGGGTGAGTGTGGGCTGCCTAATGTTCTGATGTCCTGTATTGCTTTGCCACAACTCCTTTTGACTGTCTCGTCAACACAAATCCATCCTAACCTACTCTTTTCCATCGTTACCCCAAAGTGAGTTAGCAGAGTCCCTCCAGCCCCCGCTTTCCTAATGTTTGGAATCTTTCTATTTCTAACTCAGAAAAATGTGCTGCTTGATTACTCTGGTTGCCATGGTTATAGGTCTCATTTCCCTCCAGATCTGTCCTTTATGTTCTGTCTGAAAGGAAGCTTTTCAGAAATACATCTACTGGGTATCTTGAGGAAATAAGACATTAGGACATCAAAGTGGGCCATTCGTAAGCTTCATTTGAGACAATAATCACTAACACTCCTGACAGTATATTTAGAAAAGAACTACTGAAAAATTTGTCTTCCTGAATTCTTCCATTGATTCTCCACATTTTCCTGATGTTTTTGCCTGAATATTTCAGGTTTTCTTGTAGTCCTTATGGTTAGTTTTTATCTAGTAAATCTTAGTGCCGGTCTTAAATATTTCCCAAAGGTTCTCATCTCCATTGGCAGGTTAATGGTCTTCATTCTGATTTTTCTCTTTATTGAGAATTTTTTCAATGTGAAATGCAGAGAATCATCGCAGTACTCTGTGAGACCCACTGGTGACAAAATATCATGTTTTAAAAATATTTTAAATATGTTTTAATATTTAAATATGCCATTTTAAACATATTGTCTTATGTTTCCACTTGTTCTGTGTGCTGTGCTCAACCATGTCCAACTCTTTGTGACCCTATGGACTGCAGATCCCCCCTGCCCAGGCTCCTCTGTCCATGGGATTCTTCAGGCAAGAATGCTGGAGTAGGTTGCCATTTCTTTTTCCAGGGGATCTTCCTGACCCAGGGATTGAACTCACGTCTCCTCGTTGCTGGCTGATTCTTTACCACTGAGCCACCAGGGAAGCCCATCTCCACTTATTAGAGCAGTGAAGTGACCTCCATTTTCAGAGGATTGCCCAGAAATTCCATTAGAGACAGTGATCATTCAGGGATCTTCTGTATTTGATGCAATCTGGCCCTAATATGTTGTTTTGAAAACATTACAGGTGCCTAAGAATTTTTGCCTTACAGAGTTCCAGCCCACTCAACAAATTAAATTTAGAAATAAAAAGGAATTGGCACTCCCTGTGTCAGCCCTTCCACATGGCACGAATGTCTCAGTGATTTAGACACTTACCGATTTTGAAAAATAAATGCCCTTATTTTTTGGCCCTCTTTTCAAAAATAGATCATTTGAAAGAAATCATCCTCAGATTTGAAAAGAAAAGACAAACTGAATGACAAATTTATGGGTAATTTGAACTTGACACTAAGCTGAAGGAGAATCTGTTTATATTCTGGGCAGAGTGGACATGAGATTCTGCAGTTTCTTTACAGAGAAGATGTTTCAGCAAAAGCACAATTGGAATGATTAGTGCAGTCATCTGGAAACAACTTGGATTTTATTTGAGCTCACCTTGTGTCTTTACAGATTTACCTATTCACGCTCATGCCTAGAGCCAGGCTGACAGATTTGTCAAAGTAAGAAAGGCATGTGGTAGAAGGCTTTTTAATGCTTGATGAAGCATGACTCCATATGGAACACCATGAATAAATTCTTTCTTGGGATTCGTAAATAAATGCATTAAGTGCCTCAAATATTTAATTCACATGTTCCTAGTAATATTTGTTGACATGGATGATAATAAAGCATAATGACTCCTAACGTCTTAAATGGGGGTAGTCCCTAGGAGCTGTCATTAGTAGGGAAAGTTTGAGAAAAGGGTTGGTTTTTAGTGGCTAATTATAAACGCACTGCCCTGCTTGAAATAGTCAATGGATTGCACAGCCTTCTCTTAGAAGAAATAAAAACAGCTTAGCGATTGTATACTCAGTCAACTGTGTTTTTTCACTTTATGGAATATATTTTGCCCATTATATCTACTGTGGGTTTTTTGGCATCAGAATATTAATTTTAAAGACAACCCAAAGATGTGATGAAGGAACAGTATTTGAGGATACATCTTCAAAATTCAACACACTTAAAAGCACCAAATGACTTTCCCTTAATTAATTGATCTACAGCTGAGCACACTGTCTTCCAAATCTGATTTTCCAGCAACTCTATTAAGAAATTAAGCAACAGTAAAAGACCTTAGCACTATCTGCTTAGAAAAAACAAACAAAAAAACTGTGGTTGCAGAAACCAATAACTGAGTTTTTCTTATATCAGTATAACTTTTTAGTCAATAGAATATATTATTTATTGAGTTAAAACTAGGAGGGACACAAACCTTCCATCCCTGATATTTTAAAATGGTAGCCTGAAGGCCTAGCCTAGTTTACTTTCTAAGCTCCTTGGTGGCAAAACTCTTTTCAAGATTAAGATTTGATCTTAGTCTTAGTCACTCGGTCATGTCTGACTCTGAGATCCCATGGACTGCAGCCCGTCAGGCTCCTCTGTCCATGAAATTCTTCAGGCAAGAATACTGGAGTGGGTAGCCATTTCCTGCTCTAAGGGATCTTCCCAACCCAGGGATCAAACCTGGGTCTCCTGCATTGCGGGCAGATTCTTTACTAACTGGGTTAACTTTCTAAGGTTCCTCTTGGCAGAGCTTTTGTTCAAACTTGATCTTAGGGAGACAGAAAATGGAGAGATAATTTGCCCTGTTGGACTTCTGAGTTCTTGTTCTGTCCTGAAGCACCAAAGGAAATAAATGAGTTTAAGTGTATTTAACTTTGTTATATCTCTTTAAAAACTGTACATCTGAATAGGTGGTAAATCTTTAATTAATCAGCCCATGGCTTGAGCAGAAGACCTGCTTTTGGACCAGAGTGGATAACAGAGAATTTCCCTCTGTGCTTTTGTTGTTTTGTCTGTATCTGCCCTCCAGCAGGGACTTTTCTGCATTTTCTCATTTGCTAACATTTATGGTATTATTCAGCTATTTGGTTGGAGGGGTTTCTCTTTTTTTCCTTTTTCCAGTGTGAGAAATTGTTGACCTTTTGAGTACACTGCATTTAATGAGGTCCCCATGCTGCTAAATGAACCGAGATGTGAGCGCTGGTCATTCAGATGGTGGGGAGACAACTGTGTAGCTGAGCTATCTGACTCAGACACCAAAGACATTTTCTTCTGAAGCTTTGCTGTCACTCCTGTGTAATTTGCCATGTCCTTTAATATAAGCCTCCAGTCTGCACTGTGTTAAGGTATCCTGTCTCTTAATAGTCCCTGAGCTGGTAGAGATGATTGTATCTTTAGAGCTGTTCTTCATAACTTACTTGAGAAGGTAAATAGAAATAAGAAAAAAAATCCTTATTTTGTTTGTGGTCTTTGAAATCTGTACCCAGGAAATAGTCTTTGAAATCTATATCATTTTGTGGCCCTATTTTAAAATTTAGCTGAGTCCCACATTGTTCTAAGTGTGCAAAACCTTTGAGTTCTAATGTTATATATTATCACAAGGATTCAGATATACTCTGGGCCAAATTATGGGTGCTAAACTCGATGGAAAATGATTGGGAATTAATTTGGCTCTGGCATGCTACTTGATAGCGACAGAGTGTCGTTAAGACTTCCTGGATAGAATGGCATGTTTGTGGGGCCTTGGAGGATGAAAGCAGAGATGGCTAAAGTCTGGTAGGAGGTATTCTGGGTGGGGCATAGAAACAACACTTGCAGAAAAGCTTTTTTCATAGTAAAAGAATTCTCCCTGTAAGTTTTTTAAAAAATATGTTTAAGACATCCCAAACAAAGTAGAGCCTTTGGAAATCAGTTCAAAAGCTGTAAAACCTTATCGAATAAAATTAAAGCTGGTAATAAATTGGAAAAAGATGATTTATATAACCGAATACAGTGGTTCCCAGGTCTAGTCCAGGGAACTGGACTAGATAGGGAGCTGGCCCTCTGGAGACGGTCTGCCTAGGTTGGGACTCCAGCTCCTCTGACTGATTTCCTGCCATTTTTGGGCCTCAGTTTCCTTAACTAGGAAAGCAAGATAACCACAGCCCCCAACTGATAGAGTCGTGGTGATACTGAGCAACTACTTCTATATATATTAGCCATTCTTGTTATGTTTTTAATTTTTCCTGAACTCACATCCATAGATGAGTTTGTCCAGAATGACCAGGAGAGGCTTTGGAAAATACACTTTCTTGATTTCCTAACCTCAGAATTTTTGGTTCAATGGATAGGGGATAAAGTACAGAAATTGAAACTTTTAAAAACTGTGCCCAGCTTGGGGTCTAGTGCACAAGATGAATGAAGAAACTCGACACAGAGAGCTTTTGTTACTTACCCAAGGTCAAAGGGAGATGAGATAGAGGCTGTCCAGGAACTAGATCCTTGAGGTGCGAGATCTGAAATTCCCACCTCTGTGCCCGCTTCAGTCCTTTTAAGCTTCAGGAGACAGTTTAAGTTAAACAGAATTATTATATATAAAACACAACACACACCAAGGAACCCAGAATTGAAAGAGACACGTGTACCCCAATGTTCATCACAGCACTGTTTACAATAGCCAGGACATGGAAGCAACCTAGATGTCCATCGGCAGATGAATAGATAAGAAAGCTGTGGTACATATACACAATGAAAGAATGCATTTGAATCAGTTCTAATGAGGTGGATGAAACTAGAGCCTATGATACAGAGTGAAGTAAGTCGGAAAGAAAAACACCAATACAGTATAACACATATATATGGAATTTAGAAAGATGGTAATGATGATCCTATATGTGAGACAGCAAAGGAGACACAGATGTAAAGAACAGACTTTTGGACTCTGTGGGAGAAGGTGAGGGTGGGATGATTTGAGGGAGTAGCGCTGAAACATGTATATTACCATATGTGAAACAGATCGCCAGTCCAGGTTTGATGCATGAGACAGGACGCTCAGGGCTGGTGCACTGGGATGACCCTGAGGGATGGGGTGGGGAGGGAGGTTGGGAGGGGAGTTCAGGATAGGGAACACATGTACTCCCATGTCTGATTCATGTGAATGTGTGGCAAAATGCTACAATATTGAAAAGTAATTAGCCTCCAATTAAAATAATTTAATCTACAAAAAAGAGAAAAAAATTAGAATCACATCATAAATTTCTATACAAAAACTTTTGTGATTTTGAATGGGTTTGTATACAAATCAATTTTGGGGGAAATTGCAATTTAAACAATATTGAATCTTCTAATTGTGAAAATTTCAGTCTTTATAATTAGACTTTTCTAACAAATGTTTTCTTTCACACCTTTTATTAGATTTATACCTAGGAACGTGATACTTTTTGATGCTATTATAAATAAAATCTTTCAAGTTTTTTTCATAATTATTGACTGTGAAATATAAAAATGTAATTGGCCTTGTATATTTATATCAAACAACCTTGCTAAGAACTTATTAATACTTAAAATTCATTAGAGACTATTTTGCATTTTCTATCTCTGTAATAAAACCATTTGTCGACAATTAAAGTTTTACTTCTCCTTTCCAGTTAAAAAAAACAAAAAACATAAGGATGGTGTTAAAGCAACCACAGCAAAAAAAAAAAAAAAAAAATCAAACAACCTTGCTAAGAACTTATTAATACTTAAAATTCATTAGAGACTATTTTGCATTTTCTATCTCTGTAATAAAACCATTTGTCGACAATTAAAGTTTTACTTCTCCTTTCCAGTTAAAAAAAACAAAAAACATAAGGATGGTGTTAAAGCAACCACAGCAAAAAAAAAAAAAAAAAAAGAAAAAACATAATAACCTTAATTTACACTTCTCAGAAAAAGAAAAAACAAGCAAACATGGAGCTAGAAGGAATTTAATCCCAGGTGGTAGAAACATAGGTCTATCTAAATGTGGCAGCATGCTCTCAGAAAAGGCTCTCAGGGAGCACAGAAAGCCTAAATTGCCTGGATAAGTGTTGATCCCAGGGCTAAGTGAGGGGTGGCAAGAACATTTCATTGTCTGAGAAATTTGCTGGATGAAGGTGCTTCCAGTTACACATGCCTAAGTAGCAGTTGGAAACCTAACCATGTCTGTTAACAGTATTTATGTTTCAAACACCATTTGTAAAAGAGAATATATGTTTGGTTTACATTTATATTTTATAAATACATGTAAAAGCCAAAGTTAAAGCAAACATTAGGTGCATTTTTTTCTTTCTTTGTTGGGAGGAGAGGGAGTTCTTTGCTCTCAAAAGAGATCTGACTTGAAGGAGCACTGGTGAGAGCTTCTGTTGATAACTCTCAGAATATAAGATGGTACGAACATATCAGATGCTGCCAGTATTTGGCGCATTTGAAGCTATTTGAACAGTTCTTCCCAAGAAATTTTTCTGGCTTGGAAAGTGTCTCTGGTTTTTGGCACTTAGTGGGGACTTATTGACTTGTGTTTGGGCAAAGGGCTGAATGAATGATTAATTCAGTAAGTAAAGAAGTGAGTGCCATAGCTTTTTGCCATCTTTGGCCTCTTTTTAACAAAGTAGTTTGTGGCTTATTGGGTGATTGTCTTGGATTCCTTGTGTTTTAAGAAACAAACAGACTGGCTGAAGAGATGTACTGAAAGGGAGGGCCGCTCTGAGGACTGAGGCTGAAGGTGCAAATGGAAACCCAGCCCTGGTACCTCCCTGTCTCAGCTCCTCCCAGCCAGGGTCCCTAGGCTCAAGGCTCACCTTCCCAGAAGAGAGCTCCTGACGCCCATCCCCAAGGCGAGCGCCTTGAGGAACAGTCCCACCAAGACTTTACTCCACTGGGACGAGATCGTTGGGGCAGTTCTCCAAACACAGTTAGGGAGATTGTCTTGGATTCCTTGTGTTTTAAGAAACAGACAGACTGGCTGAAGAGATGTACTGAAAGGGAGGGCCGCTCTGAGGACTGAGGCTGAAGGTGCAAATGGAAACCCAGCCCTGGTACCTCCCTGTCTCAGCTCCTCCCAGCCAGGGTCCCTAGGCTCAAGGCTCACCTTCCCAGAAGAGAGCTCCTGACGCCCATCCCCAAGGCGAGCGCCTTGAGGAACAGTCCCACCAAGACTTTACTCCACTGGGACGAGATCGTTGGGGCAGTTCTCCAAACACAGTTAGGGTGCTTTTAAAAGCTGAAACTCCAGTACTTTGGCCACCTCATACAAAGAGTTGACTCATTGGAAAAGACTCTGATGCTGGGAGAGATTGGGGGCAGGAGGAGAAGGGGACAACTGAGGATTAGATGGCTGGATGGCATCACTGACTCGATGGACATGAATCTGAGTGAACTCCGGGAGTTGGTAATAGGCAGGGAGGCCTGGCATGCTGCGATTCATGGGGTCGCAAAGAGTCGGACACGACTGAGCGACTGAACTGAACTGAGTTTCTTACTGCCTAGTGTCTTCTTCATGACTCTCTTGTGGAGATGCAGAGAAGTGAGTATTTAAAAAAAAAAAAAAAAACCTTAGTGGCAAACTTTTTGGTATTTTGAATTCATTATTTTGAAAAGTTTTATGGGCTATAGTCCATGAGAGGTAAAGAAATGATCTCCTTGCCTGCTTATATCATGTTTTCTGATTATTCTACAGTCAAAGGAACCAAGTCAAGGATGCAAGCTTTCATCAGTTTGATCAGTTCTTAATGATGAATAACCATGCAGTGAGAAAAGTTTTCTCTGTGAGGGAAGCAATGAATAATTTTGAATTTTTCAGATGTGTTCTTTGGTGACATTTACAAGGTGTATGTGACATGTGTTAATTATAGTTTCTATGCCATTACCTCATGATTATAGATGTTAGGCAAGTTCCATCCGAGTCTGGGAGGCTCTTGTAACTCACTGTGCTCAGCATTGCAGACTGCTGATGGCTTAATTGCAAGCCTGCCTTGGTCCTACAGCAGATGGACAGGACTTGTGCTGCCCGTGTGTTCACACTTGTGCTAGGTGTGTTGCTGTTGAAACACTCTTTCCTTCCACTCCATGGGGGCCCAGGCATCAGTTTGGAAGCTGAGGAGCATCTTCAGTTTTTTGTCTTCCTTTTTTTAAAATTACATTTTAAACGTTCAGAAAAACACAAGGAATAATAAACTCCCATGAATTCATCACCCAGATCTGACATTTTATTATACTTACTGTAACTCCTCCTTTGAATTTCTTGAAATGAAAACAGGATTACTGATAGAGTTGTAGCCCACTTTGAGGAACACATGTTGGTAACCAGAAATGAAAAGCAAAACACAGTGAAAAGGGTAGCTTTCTCAATGCCAATTTTGCATTCAATGGAAGAAAATGGAATGCATGTTTTTCAAGCACCTCATACATGATTGGCACTCTGCCATTTCACATCCATTCAGTGCTGAAAAACTGACTTCCCCAGACAAAAAAAGGAAAACCAAAAACCCAATTGGCAGTGTTTGCTGACTTTGTCGTGTGTAAAGACACACAGCAAAGAAAATGGAATGCATGTTTTTCAAGCACCTCATACATGATTGGCACTCTGCCATTTCACATCCATTCAGTGTTGAAAAACTGACTTCCCCAGACAAAAAAAGGAAAACCAAAAACCCAATTGGCAGTGTTTGCTGACTTTGTCGTGTGTAAAGACACACAGCATGGCTGGTTTCAAGCTATCAACAGTTTAACAACTGACTTGCAAAATTCCTGCGTATTTAACAATCTGCTCTAGTAAGCCTGGACAGGCTGGCTCCCGCATACAATTTCATGTGTTCAACTATTCAGCAGATATTTATGGGAATAATTCGCTGCTGAAATGTCAGGGAAATCACAGCCTTTCTTATAAAGCAGCCTTTCTACTGGACTCTCTGGTCCTTAGAGATTTGAAGGGAATTCTCTTCCTTCTGTGGATATGGAAGCGGAGTCTCAGAGAAGCAGTACAGGTGTTGTTGATAGCATGCCCACATCCCCTCGGTGTTTACCTTGTCTGTGCACGTGAACCTGTGCCTGCATCTGTAGCACTCTCTGCCCACCTGAGCTTTCTCTGTTAGCAGGGCAGGTAGAAGAGTCTGGGGAGTCAGCATCCTCTGGGAGATGCCCTCATCCAGTGAGGGAGGGAGTTAATGGATGATACCTGGTCATCTCCTTCACCCATCAGAATAAATCACCTCAAATTGCATGTTCACACTGATCTTCCACTAGGATTCAGCTCATGGGATTCAGTTCCCCTTAGTGGTAATGAACTTGAAATTGTTCCTTTTTTGTCTGCCTTCCCTTTGTTGAATCCCTATACTTCTACCTGTATTTCCTCCCATCACTTCTCAGTCCTGCCTCACAGTCTGCCTGGGGGGACCCAAACTAAGACAGGCTCCAGTGTCCAGAGCTCTGCTTTCTTTTTCCCACCCCTTGTCCTGCTTCCTGAAGCTCTTTCTTTGCCTTCCTCTTTCTGATTCACTGCTGAAAAGCCAGCATTTCCATGAGGGCTGACAGCTCTGGGAGAACTGACCTCTTTCTCACTGGGGTTCGTAGTCTGGCCCCCTGGGAAAGAAGCAGATTCACCAGAGATAAGGCTTGCAGGACCCTGCACCCAAAGAGCAGATTTAATCCTGGTCCAATTTTGTCTGAATCTGGTCTTCCTGTGTGTTAGACTGAGCTGACCTGGAAAAATCAAGAATGGTGATCAGGGACTTCCCTGGCAGTCCAGTGGTTAAGGTGCTGCCTCCCAGTCCATGTGGTGCCGGTTTCATGCCTGGTCGGTGGAGCTGAGATCCCACGTGTTTCACAGCCAAAAAACCAAAACATCAAAGCAGTATTGTAATAAATTCAAAGACATCTTTAAAAAT
>SJYC01034654.1:0-52663 GCA_006408675.1 Madoqua kirkii
GTGGTAGATCATTAGTGACAAACAGTCTAAGACCAGCCACCACCCAGTGACAAATGCCAGGCTACGTGGTGTCAGTTCCAAAATCTTTTTGAAAGTTTATGTAAAATACCATCTACTCTAGCAAAGAACAGTGAACTCCTGTGCAGTTTTACAGTGCATTCTTCCATTCTTCATGGTCAACAGGATTATTAGAGTCAAATAGATTTTTTTCTTGTGGGTGACAAAGACAGTATAGTTGTTAAGAGCAGAGCTCTCAAACAGTGTTCAGATCTGAGATGTACCACAAAAGTTTTGTATAATCTTGGGCATATCACTAAACTTGTCTAAGTCTCAGTTTTTACCTTTGTGAAATGGACAAAAGGAAAAATGGTAGGCAAACAGCACCTCTTGAAATGCTAAACTCACAATCCATATTTATATTATTAGTATTTCTCTTCATAAGAACTTTTTTCCTTGTCTCTGGCCTGTCAATAGTTGGATGCTGGCTCAGTCTGTCTTTTCACCTTGTCTTTGTAGCCTACTTACACAAAAATAAAATGGAATAAAAAATAAAAAATAAAACAAAAACAAGGTGGAAAGCCTGAGTTAAAGTTATCTGCTAAATGAAAAAATACATTGCCAAAACCTTCCTTCATCTAATGTGGACTGATCACTTCATCTCTAGACATGCAATTCCCCACAGCTTTTGCCCACAATTCTTGGCTATAATGGGCTATTGACTCAAAGTTAATTTGGCTTCCAGGATATGGTTTGTGTGTGTGTGATGTACGGTTTGCAAGAAACACAGGGCTAGTTTTGTTTTAGTAAGTGAAGATTAATAACCAGCAGCTGGCCCATTAATAACCTTGGGTGTGTGGGACAAAAACAAATTTTTAGATGAATTTGTAATCCCATAAATATTGGTGAATTCTGATTCTAAATTAGTTAAGTTTCGAAAGCCATAAAACACTTTTACTGCCGCCTTTTTCTTCTAAAATATCCAGCTGGGACCTTCAAAGAATAATGTCTACTGTCTTCTTTTAAACCAGTCTTATTTTTGTGGGATCTGTGGAGGATGGATTTGTATTAATACTCAACTTCTTATTTGAGCATCAGCATAAACTGGTAACTCCTAAAGTGGCACCGTCCAATGTGAACATAACACGTCTGTGACACGTTCTTACCTTTTTTCAAGTCTGAGTAGTCTCCTGGAAGAAAATGTTTTCACTTGGCATTTTCAGTGTGATTTCCTCCTCTATGTTCAGATGTGGCTTTAGTCTGGGAATGTTGCCTTTTCTGTACTTAAGAATCAGAAATCATTTTTGCCTACTGCGGTGCTGTTTGCAAATAATTTTCCCGTCTTTTGTTCTTTATCCTAAAACCACCCTTTACCAAAGATATCATTATCCCCTGATAAGGAAAAGGAGGTTTAAGGAGATTGAGTCCCTTTCTAAAAATTAAGTGATGGAGATGTAAGATCTCAGGATTGCAGACCTCCTGTTTTCGTTATGATCCGGAAGGCTCTGGGTGACAGAAATGGCTTTAGTACCTTTGCCCTCCGCCTTGTATTCTGTCATGAGACCACTCAGCATTTCTTCCCCTCCTCCTCATGCTCTGTCGAAGCACTTTTTAATTAATCATTTTCGAAGTTTAAGTCCCCCTCCCCTAAACAGACGCTGACACAAGTTTTGAGTGCCAGCTGTTTCTCTGGGAGATGATCCCAGGGAACACAGTGAGGGAATGAGGAGGCAAGGCAGATGATGGGAGGAAAATCAGTAAATTGTGTTTCAGTGAGTGAGTTACTGCTGTGGGCAACCGGGTCTCAGTTCTACCAGACATGCTTTGTAAAACCCATCTCAGAGTGATCCCAGGAAAAGGTAGCCAACTCCTGTTCATCACTGGTTAACATTTGCTTTTGAGAGTGTTAACTTACTATTTTGCATGCTGATGAGCTGGCAACCATGCTCTTGGGCCCAGAGAAAGTCCTCAGGCAGAAATACAGGTACTTGAGAGAGGGAGCCTTGTACATATATAATTTCTGTCCACTGATGCTGTGGTTTCTGGTTGGGCAGAGAGATGTGGAGGGTTTGCAGACTGTCTGCTGTAGCCATTCATTGTTTTATGTGAATTTTAATTATTTATAACCCTTCTTTCAAGGCATTTGCTGTCCTCTCCCAGGCCCCTTGCTTGCGACAGAACACTGAACACACATCTTCTTCATCCATTGCTCTGCTGATGGACGTGCTTTAGTTGCTTTCATGTCCTGACTATTGTAAATAGTGCAGTGAACATTGAGGTGCACGTGTCTTTCTGAGTTTCTCTGGGTGTATGCCCAGGAGTGGGATTGTTCGAGTCCTATGTTAGTTATATTTTTAGTTGTTTAGGAAATCTCCATTCTTTTCTCCATAGTGACCTTTGTTGTTCAGTTGCCCAGTCGTATCCAACTTTTTGCAAGCCCACGGACTGCAGCATGCCAGGCCTCCCTGTCCCTCACTATCTCTTGAATTTTGCCCAAGTTCACATCCATTGCATCAGTTATGCCATCCAGCCATCTAGGTCTCTGATGCCCTCTTCTCCTTCTGCCCTCAATCATTGCCAGCATCAGGGGCTTTTCCAATGAGTCAGCTGTTCTCATCAGGTGGCCAGAATATTGGAGCTTCAGCTTCAGTGACTTCAGCTTCAGTTGATATAGTGACTGTACCAGCTTTCATTTCCATGAGCAGTATAGGAAGATTCTCTTTGCTTCACACCCTCTCCAGCATTTATTGTTTGCAGATTTTTTATGATGAAATTAATTTAGAAAAAGGAAAAGAAAACTGAATCCAAATTGGCTTTAAGTACAGGAGGAATTTATAGGGTCATATTAGAAGGAAAGTCCAGAGGGTGGACTATTTTAGGTGCCCTGATGGAGGAGCCCCTTGTCTGTGTTTCCTCTGTGTGGTGGCTGGTTTTTTTTTTTTTTTTTTTAATTAGGTCCCATTTATTTATTTTTGCTTTTATTTCCAGTATTCTGGGAGGTGGGTCATAGAGGATCCTGCTGTGATGTATGTTGGAGAGTGTTTTGTCTATGTTCTCCTCTAGGAGTTTTTATAGTTTCTTGTCTTACATTTAGATCTTTAATCCATTTTGAGTTTATTTTTGTGTATGGTATTAGAAAGTGTTCTAGTTTCATTCTTTTACAAGTGGTTGACTAGTTTTCCCAGCACCACTTGTTAAAGAGATTGTCTTTAATCCATTGTACATTCTTGCCTCCTTTGTCAAAGATAAGGTGTCCATAGGTATGTGGATTTATCTCTGGACTTTCTATTTTGTTCCATTGATCTATATTTCTGTCTTTGTGCCAGTACCATACTGTCTTGATGACTGTGGCTTTGTAGTAGAGCCTGAAGTCAGGCAGGTTGATTCCTCCAGTTCCATTCTTCTTTCTCAAGATTGTTTTGGCTACTCGAGGTTTTTTGTATTTCCATACAAATTGTGAAGTTATTTGTTCTAACTCTGTGAAAAATACCGCTGGTAGCTTGATAGGGATTGCATTGAGTCTGTAGATTGCTTTGGGTAGTATACTCATTTTCACTATATTGATTCTTCAGATCCATGAACATGGTATATTTCTCCATATATTAGTGTCCTCTTTGATGTCTTTCACCAGTGTTTTATAGTTTTCTGTATATAGGTCTTCAGTTTCTTTAGGTAGATATATTCCTAAGTATTGTACTCTTTTTGTTGCAATGGTGAATGGAATTAAAAGGAATCCAAATTGGAAAAGAAGAAGTAAAACTTTCACTGTTTGCAGATGACATGATCCTCTACATAGAAAACCCTAAAGACTCTACCAGAAAATTACTAGGGCTGTTTTCAAAATGGCTTTTTTCATGGTCAAAAGTGGCTGCTGTCAGCACCTGGTCTATAATCTTCTAGGTTCAAATCCAGTAGAAGAGTGAACATTTTGTTAAGTTAGAATGCATAAGACAAGTTGTGCACTTCATTCTTACTGGGCCACTTCAGGTCATATGTCCACCTTTGAACTTTGGGATGTGATGTGTCAGTTGTCTTAGATCTATATCTTAAGTCACACCATGAGGCCAGATGGGCTCAAGTTGGGGAGAACTGGATCATCAAAAGAAAGTTGAGACTGTCCCCTGAAGAAGGAATAATAGATGTTGAGAACCAATAAACCACCAAAATAATCACCCAAGAAAATTACATATTGATATTTAGCTCTAAATGTCGTTTCTTAAAAGTATTTTAGATGTCATGGAGCAGGAATGGGATAGAGTATAATGGACAGCACTCACTAATATAGCCAAAGAGGTGCTGGACCCTGCTCCGTGCTTGAGTTGCTTGCTGCGCTCTTTTAGCTATTTTGTTGGTTGCTAATATGTGTGCTCAGGAAATCCCTAACCCACTCTGCACTTGTGCAGTTTAGACACAGTTCAGAGAGAATATCCTGGGCTCACTCTGTGGGCAAGGCTTATGTCCTCTGCCAGTGGTTCCTTCCCCTGTCAACTGCTCTGTTCTTAAGTTCTTCTCTCTTCATTGTCTGTTTTGGATGAATCACATAGTTCTTGTAGGCTTCATAAGTCCCAAGAGGACATTAGCAGGATATGCAGTATTTTTCATTTCTTACTCACCTATCCTTTCATCTGTGCAGCCAGCCATTGAGTCATCATTGATTGAATGTCTTTGTGTGCCACAAAGAAGGCAAAGACTAATCCAAACAAGTATTTTGACTTCAGAAGGCTGAAAATCTAGGAGTGGGTTTTATACAGTTATGTACAAAAATATCTAAAGTAAGAAATCAACCAGCACCTTAGTCATAAATAGATGAATCCTCACTCATTTCAGAAAGAAAAGTGACTTTGGGTTTCCTGAGTGGAATCAGGATGAAATCTGATGGGAAAGGGAGAGTAATTAAATTAAATTAGTGTTTGCATTTTGGGATACTTGAAATGCGTGGCGTACTCAAAGTTCTTATTCCAGTAAATTAAACATATCTATTTGAAGTGGCAGCTCTTGCAATTCAGATTATTTCAGATTATGACTGATGCTTAACTCATTCTCTAGGAACATTTTTTTTTCTGTTTTACTGAAATAAATATATCTAATTTAGTTTTTATTTCACCTGATGTGGTCCCAGTAGGACAAGTGTCAGTGTTTATTCTCCAGCAAGGACTTGACACCTTGAATGTGAATGAGTTTGTGGAATAAAGTAGCCCATGGGGCTGCTGCCATCATGTCCATTCTGGAGTAAATTAAAATCAACACTGAGGTGGAGATAGGGTTTAAAGATAAGATGTAAGAGCCAGAAAGTTTAACACTAAGAACAAATTAGATCATTAGACCATAGCATCTTTTGCAACAGGCACTGTCATTTATTGCTTTTCGTATCTGCCTCCAACTCTGGGTTCAGGCTCTAGCACATAGTACGTGCTCAGTAAAGGCATTTAGATTTAATTCCTTGGATCTATATGGAGATTCTGTAATTAAGGAAGAATTGTGTGTGTACCAACAAACATCCCCACCCTGCTGTAAACTCTTAGAAGGCAGGGACCAGGTTTGATGGCTCCATTCTTCATTGTCCCTGTGTGCAGCTTGGAGCACATAGAGGCTCCAAGACGTTGGTTTATGGTTCTTAATATTGTTAAGTACCAAAATTACTTTCATCATACCCAAAATATGCACCAAAGGTTCTCAAATAGCTCCTTAAATCCTTGTAATGTGAAGTATTAATGTTTTCAGTTCTGTCTCAAGTGAACCTCAGTTTTCCTGACCCATAAAACTCAAAGTGAGGCAGAGGGAAGATAGTATCTAATGATTTTATAGGGCAGTTGTAGGGTAGTGTGAGTTACCATGTGGAAGTAACTGGCAGAGGCCTCAGCACATAGTCGGAATTCAGTAAATGTCAAGTTGTTCGATAAAGTCAAGCAGATCTTATTTTGAGGTCTAGCTTTTGCCTGTGAATGATATTATAAGCATACATAGCTAGTGACTTTTAAACTGATTTTCTCTCTGATGACCCAGAGAGATGATATGGGGAGGGTTGTGGGAGGGGGGTTCAGGGTTGGGAACTCATGTACACCTGTGGTGGATTCATGTCAACGTATAGCAAAACCAATACAGTGTTGTAAAGTTTAAAAAAAATTATTATTTTAATTGGAGGCTAATTACTGCGAGGAGATCCAACCAGTCCATCCTAAAGGAAATCAGTCCTGAGTGTTCATTGGAAGGACTAATCTTAAAGCTGAAACTCCAATACTTTGGCCACCTGATGCAAAGAGTTAACTCATTTGAAAAGACCCTGATGCTGGGAAAAATTGGAGGCAGGAGGAGAAGGGGACAGCAGAGGAAGAGATGGTTGGATGGCATCACTGACTCGATGGAGATGGTTTTGTGTAAACTCTGGGAGTTGATGATGGACAGGGAAGGCCTGGCATGCTTCAGTCCACGGGGTCACGAAGAGTTGAACATGACTGAGACTGAACTGAACTGAATTACTTTACAATATTGTGATGGTTTCTGTCATTCATTGACATGAATCAGCCATAGGTATATATGTGTCCTACCATCCTGAACCCCCCTCCCACCTCCCTCCTCACCCCATCCCTCAGTGTCATCCCAGAGCACCAGCTTTGGGTACCCTGCCTGCTTCATGCATCAAACTTGCACTGGTCATCTATTTTGCACATGGTAATATACATGTTTCAATGCAGTTCTCTCATATCATACCTCCCTCGCTTTCTCCCTCAGAGTCTAAATATCTGTTCCTTATATCTGTGTCTCTTTTGCTGTCTTGCTGATAGGGTTATCGTTACCATCTTTCTAAATTCCATATATATGTGTTAATATAGTGTATTGGTATTTCTCTTTCTGGCTTACTTCACTCTGAATAATAGGCTCCAGTTTCATCCACCTCATTAGAACTGACTCACATGTGTTATTTTTTATAGCTGAGTAATATTCCATGGTATATATGTACCACAGCTTTCTTGTTCATTTGTCTGCTGATGGACATCTAGGTTGCTTCATGTCCTAGCTATTGTATACAGTGCTGCAATTAACACTGGGGTACATGTGTCTCTTTCAATTCTGGTTTCCTTGGTGTGTATGCCCAACAGTGGGATTTCGGGGTCTTATAGCAGTTCTGTTTCCAGTTTTTCAAGGAATCTCCACACTCTTCTCCATAGTGGCTATACTAGTTTGCATTCCCACCAACAGTGTTAGAAGATTCCCTTTTCTCCACACCCTCTCCAGCATTTCTCTTATTTAACCAGCTACTGGTTTGGTAGTTGAAGGCTTTGAGTAGATGAGCATAGAGTTTGATTTTTCATAGGGAGCCAGTGTAAGAAATATCTGGGTAATGTTATGTTTCTGATTCAAAAAGGTGATGGTAGAAGATGCCCAGTCCAGCTGTTGTTGGCCCAGCTGGGGGATCCTTCTTCCAGGGCAGGGAGCGCTGGCTGCCGACAGCTCACAGCTGTGTCCAATGCTGCACACAGCATTGGAGAACTGCCCTTGACAGATAGGACTGTCTCACCTGGAAATACCTGGGACAGTAGCTCACTCCCACCTTCTCCACAGCCACTGACAGATGCTCTGACACCAAAGTTCCCTTTGCTGCAAGTGAAGGTGAGTTCTGTGGTGTCACTCACACTTCAGAGCTCCCTGTGGAATCAGGCTGAGGCTGGACCACAGTCAAAACCACATCTTAGCTGGGCTTTGCTCCCTGCCCTATTCCGTCTTCCTCCCTGGATAAGGGTCCTGGCTTCAGACTCTGCTTTTAGGGGTCCCAGCCTAAGTTGGGGATGAACTGAGCCACAGCAAAGGGATGCATCATCTTGTTTGTATGGTTTTCAATACAAGAGAGTGCTTTGTTAATAATGGCAGCGGGCATATATGTTTCCATTTGTATGGTGCTCTTCATTTGCCAACTTTCCCCTAAAATAGTTCCACTGGGAATAAGGGTATTGTTTTCCCCCATTTTCACAATGAGAAAAACAAGACCCAGGTTGGTTACCAGCTTGAATAACCTCATGAACCCAAGTCCTCTGGCCTGGGTTCTTTTTTCCATTCTTTTTTTCTCTTCATCCTTTTCTTTCCTCTTCATCCTGATCTTTCTCTCCTGATGTACTCTTTTAGTTGAAATCTTCATTTTGTGGATGCAGAATCACTGACATTGCTTTGCCATTCACTTCTAAACACTGAAGCTTTTGGATCACCTTGGATTCCTGTAGACCAGAAAGTGAAAATGGAACAACCCGTTTGAGATGGCTGATACCATCTAAACGTCAGAGTGTTATTGCTTTGGGCACAGGCCACTGCAGAACTTCCAGACCAAAGATGAACGGTTGAAATGTGTTCTGCAGGAAAGGGTATGAGATTTCATACAAAACAGAATACAAGAAAGTCTTTGCATAGACAACAACTTCTCAGAACTTATTTTTCAGAGAAGATAGTGTGGGCAGAAATTTAAATCTTTTCCATGTCTGTGTCAGAGAACGGGTAACATTTAAAAATGTTAATTGATACTAGTTAATTTTACCACTAAGAACTTATTAGTTTGTCTCTAAAAATAGTATTTTTAAAACTAGTATAGTTTGCAGGCCTTGGGAATGATATCTTACTTGTGAGAGAGGAGAAACGTAATATGTATCTCAAGAGAAGATGCCTATGTATAGTTTTATTTATACAGTCACTGATTTCTAGATAATACTGCCTCTGACAAAATCATAGCAAATTTTATCATGTCTTGTGTGTAACAAATCTGACACTACCATGGTGACATGGTGGTCATTGAAAAATGGGGATAAAAAATTTAGTATTTTAAATCATAGCACAGCCTCAGAGAGAGAGAGCAAGAGTCTGACAGATTGATTGGTTTAGGAAAAATGGTTAAAGATCTGTACCGAAATGCTGTCCTTTGTCGTTATCTGGTGCTTATTTATTTCTAATTTTTATTTTGTCTGTAACAGTTCACTCTACCAAAAATAAGATAATTAGCCCTCGCTTTAGTGCCTTGGCTTGGAAATGTTCCCCATTACATGGTGTAGCAGGATAATCATTTGACGTGTTTGCTGGTGTGTTTTCATTCCCAGGAAATAGTTGTTGCTGTTTTTTAATCTGTTGCCCTTCCAGGCAAGTTACAACACCTGTTGTTACAGTTGAGGCACATCTCAAGTAAAATAAAAGTCAAATCCTTTGAGTTTTAAAGCAGACTTTTTAAGTGCATCATAGATAGAAAAGTTCTGAGAGGGATGACTTTTCAGTTGCCAGAACCTGACCTTTGGAACTTCTGAGTCCAGAGCACTGAGGCCCTGAATTTTCAGTCATAAAAGTCAGGCCCTGCAGAACACAGAGCTGGGTGGAGCCAGTCTCCCTGCCCTCCCAGAATAGATAATGAGCCCGTAGGAAACATCTGCTTTGAACAAAGAGGCAGAAAATCACCTGAAGGATAAAAAGACAATCCCACCTTCAGTGGAAGGAGGAGATGGTTGAAACTCAAACCATGACATGGTTGGAAAGGCACACCAAAGAAATCCAAGTTTCATAGGAGTGTGTGTGTAAGAGTTTCCTAAGATACAGGTTCGTAGATCTTAGGGGTATCTTAGGAAATTGTAGATCTCAGGAAACACCTAGAAAGACAGTTCTTGAAGCCGAGCGAGCAGGCTGCTTTTGGCGACCTTGCATTCATGTATGCGTCTATTTTTGGCTGCATTGAGTCTTGGCTGTGGCGCAAGCAACCTCTCCCCACTTGTGTGTGGGCTCTGTAGTCGGGGGACATGGGTTCTCTAGTGGAGGCTCAGGGATTCAGTAGCTGTGGTGCATGGGCTTCGGTGCTCCATGGCATGGGGGATCTTAGTTCCCCCACCATGGATTGAACCCACCTCCCTTGCACTGGAAGGCAGATTCCTAACTACTGGACCACCAGGGAAGTAACAAGCAAGCTGACTGTGGTGTGGAAAACATAAGTTCCTTGGGGGTAGGTGGGGCTTGGGAAAGAGGAACATGGCAGACAGATGGAGTCACCCTGGAGTCAGTTTCGATCTGAGAAATCGCAGAGGTGGGTCTAAGTGAAGCATCACAGAGCAGCCATGTTTGCTGACAGCAATATGCCACTGAGGCAGTGGAAGAAATTTATAATATGAACAGTCTCATAGCCATTTGTTATTGTTGTTGTTGCCATTGTTTTTTGTTGAGTTTTGTTGTTGTTGGAGAGATGTAAAGGCTGAACAAACTCACCAAAACTTGGGTCAAAGAAAATTCCTTTCTGCTTGGAACACACCCTTCATCTCTTATCCATATCTGGCTTATAAGAATTTATCTCCTTCAAAGGTGAGTAATTAATAGAAACTAGCACAAAACCACAAAAACATCCTACAAGAGTGAAATATAAATAGGAAGAGAGCAGGAGAAACAGATGACAAACACTGTAGAGAGAGGCTGGTCCTGGTGGGGAGCCAGGGACATTTGCTAGCAGAGCCCCTGGCAAAGAGCCCTGCTTTCTCCTCCTTCCTCTCTATAAGCCCACTCCCCACCCAGTTTTGGCAAAGAGTAGGGGGAATAACATTTTAAGTTTGGGATCTCCAAGTCAGAGCACCCTGGGCTGAGGCTGGAGAGGTAGCAGATCTTGTTTGTTGAATTCCTCTGTACTTAGTAGATCACAGGGTTGTACTATAGAAACAGATGCCATGGTGTGCTGAGGTGGAGAAGGCCACACACTCCTCAGAGAGACCCTTCTCGTCCCAGAGACACATGAGGAAACAGCCAGATATTTCTATCCCTCCTATGGGTACAGAGTACTTGAGTGACAGCTAGACCCAGATAGACCTTGCCTTCCATCATGGATAAATGTGAACAGAGGCTGGAAGGACTGGTGATGTTCACAAGAATTACTAAGCAAGTTAAGTGACGCTCAGTTTTAGGTTGTGTAAGGAAACGGGTCATTCACCTAGAGTCAGACATCCTGAATGCAAAGTCAAGTGGGCCTTAGGAAACATCACTATGAACAAAGCTAGTGAAGGTGATGGAATTCCAGTTGAGCTATTTCAAATCCTGAAAGATGATGCTATGAAAGTGCTGCACTCAATATGCCAGCAAATTTGGAAAACTCAGCAGTGGCCACAGGACTGGAAAAGGTCAGTTTTCATTCCAATCCCAAAGAAAGGCAATGCCAAAGAATGGTCAGACTACCACAAAATTGCACTCATTTCACATGCTAGCAAAGTAATGCTCAAAATTCTCTAAGCTAGGCTTTGACAGTATGTGAGGAATAAGAGATCAAATTGCCAACATCCGTTGGATCATCGAAAAAGCAAGAGTTCCAGACCATCTACTTCTGCTTTATTGACTATGCCAAAGCCTTTAACTGTGTGGATCACAATAAACTGTGGAAAATTCTGAGGGAGGTGGGAATACCAGACCACCTGACCTGCCTCCTGAGAAATCTTTATGCAGGTCAAGAAGCAACAGTTATAACCGGACATGGAACAACAGACTGGTTCCAAATTGGCAAAGGAATATGTCAAGGCTATATATCATCACCCTGCTTATTTAACTTATATGCAGAGTACATCATTCAAAATGCTGGGCTGGATGAAGCACAAGTGGGAATCAAGATTGATGGGAGAAATATCAATAACCTCAGATATGTAGACGATACCACCTATATGGCAGAAAGTGAAGAAGAACTAAGGAGCCTCTTGATGAAAGTGAAAGAGCAGAGTGAAAAAGCTGGCTTGAAACTCAACATTTACAAAACTAAGATCATAGCATCTGGTCCCATCACTTCATGGCAAATAAATGGGGAGACTGTGGAAACAGTGAGAGACTACTTTTTTGGGCTCCAAAGTCACTGCAGATGGAATTAAAGGATGCTTGCTCCTTAAAAGAAAAGCTATGATCAACCTAGACAGCATATTAAAAAGCAGAGATATTACTTTGCCAACAAAGTTCTATGTAGTCAAAGCTATGGTTTTTCCAGTGGTCATGTATGGATATGAGAGTTGGACTATAAAGAAAGCAGAGTGCCAAAGAACTGATGGTTTCAAACAGTGGTGTTGGAGAAGACTCTTGAGAGTCTCATGGATTGCAAGGAGATCCAACCAGTCTATCCTAAAGGAAATCAATCCTGAATATTCATTGAAAGGACTGATGCTGAAGCTGAAACTCCAATACTTTGGCCACCTGATGCAAAGAACTGACTCACTAAAAAAGAACCTGATGCTAGGAAATATTGAAGGCAGGAGAAGGGGATGACAGAGGATGAGATGGTTGGATGGCATCAATGCCTTGATGGACATGAGTTCGAGTAAATTCCGGGAGTTGGTGATGGACAGGGAAGCCTAGAGTTCTGCAGTCCCTGGGGTTGCAGAGTCAGAGATGACTGAGAGACTGAACTGGACTGAAATGTGTGTGTGTGTGGGTGTGTGTGGGTGTGTGTGTGTGGCTATCTGTGGAGAGAGAAAGAGGGAGGGGTAGAGGGATAGAGAGTGGAGGTAGGAGAGAGAGAGAAAGAGAGATGCACTTTAAGGCACTGGGTCCTCTGTGGACACCAGCAGGTCCACATTCTGCAGGGTGGACTAGCATCCTGGAGATGGAGGGAAGGGCAGATGTTGCAGCCTCACATTTGAAGGCAGAATTCCCTCTTCCTCACAGGAGCTCAGTCTTTTTTCTCTTAACGCCTTCAGCTGATTTTATCCCCAGTCCTGTTATGGAAGGCAATATGCTTTTCTCAAAGTCTAATGATTTACATGATATTAAAAAAATTAATTTATTTTAATTGGAGGTTAATTACTTTATTGTGGTGGTTTTTGCCATACACTGACATGAATCAGCCATGAGTGTACATGTGTCCCCCATCCTGAATGACCCCTCCCACCTCCCTCCCCTTCCCATCCCTCAGGGTTGCCCTAGTGCCCCAGCTTTGAGCGTCCTGTTTAATGCATTGAACTTGGTCTGGTGATCCTTTTCACATATGGTAACATACATATTTCAGTGCTCTTCTCTCAAATCATCCCACCTTCGCCTTCTCCCACAGAGTCCAAAAGTCTGTTCTTTATATCTGTGTCTCTTTTGCTGTCTCACATATAGAGTCATCATTACCATTTTTCTAAATTCCGTATATATTTTTCAATATAATGTATTGGTGTTCTTCTTTCTGACTTACTTCACTCTGTATAGTAGGCTCCAGTTTCATCCACCTCATTAGAACTGATTCAAATGTGTTCTTTTCAATAGCTGAGTAAAATTACATTGTGTATGTACCACAGCTTTCTTATCCATTCATCTGCCGATGGACATCTAGGTTGCTTCCCTGTGCTTAACCATTGCAAACAGTGCTGTGATGAACATTGGGCTACATGTGTCTCTTTCATTTATGGTATTTTTATCCAGAAATTACCTTCCCATGACATCGAGGCTGATGTTTGACCACATATCTGGCTCCTGTGTCCTCGGCCAAGTTGAGACATAAACTTAACCATCAGGACCCCAAATTAGAGCCCCAAAGCTTCCATTTCCTGTATTGCCTTGGTGCTTCTGTGCATCTCTGGTGTGAAAGGAAGGGCGAACGTAAGTAGATAATCTGCCACCCAGGAGATGGAGGCTCAAAGGAAAACTTAAATTCAGCTGTTGGAGAAACAGTCACCAGTCTGCAACACCCGGGTGTAAGAATTGACACCTGTGCTTTGACCACTGTGCTTCCAGAATCTCTGCCTGGCAGGGCCCCTTATGACCTTCCCTCCTCTGGACACCTCTGTGTGTCTTTATGACTCAGACTGCACAGGTTCTCCTTTTCAAGAACCTCTCTCCTCCAGAGTGCCCAGTGTGACTGTGTTCCTCTTGTCTTCAGTGACGATTTGCTTGTTAAGCCTCCTTTCCTTTCTCTCCCGGCATCACCTTCCCAGTAAATTGCATTCCTCCAGTCCTTTGCTCAGGCACTGCTCTTAGGATGCTCAAAACAGTGTCCCTCCCAAGAGCCTTTTCCTTTAGTCACATCATAGGTGCTTGACAGACAGTCACCATGAGAGACTGAAGTCAGACACGTAGGGGATTATGCAGCTCAGGTTATGAAAAAGATCAGTTTCACAGGCTGCAAATCTGCTGAGACCTGTTTTCTCCTTGTCTTTCTTACTTGTCTTATTGACAGTGCGATGTCATTGCTAATGTTTGAGCTTGAAATTTCTCTGACCATCAGTTCTTTCTGCCACTGTCAGACCTGTATCCATCTCCCTCCAATATATGAGGCCAGTCTTTCCAATTTTTACATACTTAAAGTGGACAGGAACCTATCCATTACATCAATTTGATTTCTTATTATTATTCTTCAAATACCCAAACACCACATATGTCCCTCCCCCTTTTTACTCAGTCTGTTAATTTAACAAATTTTTATTTATTGAGTGTTGTAGAAGCTGGCAATTCACCAGCAAATTAAACAAGAAAATCTTTTCCCGCTCAGAAGAGCACACTAAACAGGTGCCGTTTAAACAGAGACCTAAATGAGGCATCAGTGTAGACATGCACAGATCTTGGGAAAAATTGCCAGCAAAGGAAACAGCAAGTGCAAAGGGCCTGTGTACATACACACACACACACAGAGATGCACATGCACACACATTTGAGGTGTTCAGAAAGTAGAAGGCAGGCCTGAGAGGCAAGCGGAGCCGGATGAAGGAGGAGGCATAGGCCGCGAGGTCTGAGAGGTGAGGAGGAGGTAGGCCGCAGGCCAGGTGAGGGCCATGTGATGATTTTGCTTTTTACTCTCATGGGATGTGAAGCCACTGGGATCTTTTGACCAAATCAGTGTCCTGATATGTCACATGCTTTCAAAGGATCACTTTGCCTACTGTGCAAGGTGGGAGAAAGGGCAGAGACACAAGCTGAGATGCCTCTGGCATGATTAGAAGTGTAATAGTTGATTATTAATCTGTGACATCATTTAGATACAAAACAAACTTTAGAAAAATGAGTCAGTAGATCCTTCCCTGGAGCAGCCCGGGGGAATATGCCACTCTCGTGTTCTTTCATATAATTTCTTCCTCAACCAGAAGGGAGCTTAATTGCACAGTGGCAGCTGAAGACCATTGTTAACCAAATAATCAAACAATTTCAATTTAGAGAGAGGAAGCTCCAGCCACGGAAAAAGAGTCAGGTTCTCATGGGGAATTTCCTTGGAAGCCAAGACTGGCTGCTCTACTTTTGTTCGAAGTCCTCCTGTTGCATGGGAAATGGGAGTTCATGTACGCTGACAGCCTCTGGGAAAGGAAGGACTCCACTCTGCTAGAAATGCAGAGACCCAGATTCTCAGGGATTATCAGTGTGGTGCCATCGCAGCCTTGACAGGTCCCTTGGGCACATCGAGCAGCAGCTCCGGCCTCTGGTCTGCAGGTCTGTAGGACGTGGGTGGTGTGTGGCCCCTCCACCCCATTTCAGCAGCATGTTTGGGGGTCTCCTGAGAGGCTCTACTTGGGCTTTCTGGTGGCTCAGATGATAAAGAATCTGCCTGAAATGCAGAAGACCTGGGTTTGATCCCTGAGTCGGGAAGATCCCCTGGAAAAGGAGGATTCTGTGGACAGAGTAGCCTGACAGGCTACAATCTATGGGTTGCAAAGAGCCAGACATGAATGAATGAATGATTAACACTTTGACTTTTTGATAATCTGCATCAGAAAGTGACTTGTAGCTGAGAAGCATCACTTGATGCAGGGCATCCTCATTAGTTTTGCCCCAAATACTAAAGGAACAAGGCAGGTTTCTGGAAAGGGGGTGTGACAGACTGACAGATGGAGACAGTAAAGTGATAGCGGTATGTACCTATTTTGTCCAGCGGTGGCAAACACGGTCCTCCCATTAAGATTCAGAAACGTCACATAATACACATCCATCTTCATATAAAAGGGATCACATGCAGAGGCTCAGGGGTGGTTAGCATCATGTACAGTTACGTGGATGGAGTGAGTGGCAGGGACTCTAAGCTGGATGAGTCTCTGCAGTGACACTGTCTGGTGTGGTTGGAGGAGGGCTCTCTGGAGGAGACACGTGAGCTGGTGGGAGGAAGACATGGTGGGCGCTCAGGGCAAGGGACAAGTGAATGCAAAAGCACGCTGGTCACTTTGCGAGCCACGTCATTACGTAAACGGGTTGTGAGGTAGCAGCGTAGCGTATTCAGAGACATGAACACACATCCTAGAGACTCAGTGCAGCTGCTGCTTGGCCTGTAGTCCCTTGACCTGCTTCTGAGTTGCCTGCCGGGAAGGTGGACAATTCCCCCAGCCCGCTAAGAGCGGCTGGACTCCATGCCTGCTCTGTCTGCTGATCTGCCCTCAGGTGTTGTTTTCCAGCAGGCAGAGAAACTGCTTTGTCTTTCGTGGGAAACTGGATATGCTCTTGGAACAGCCTTCAGCCAAGAGGGACCCACCCAGGATAAGTGCCTGGCCTCCCTGGTCTCTGATGGCACAGTTCTGAGGTGTGTTCCCTGCAGTTTCTCGGAGGATCCCCAGCAGGGCTGAACTCTGGTTGCCCACGGTGGTGACACCCAGTTTCAGTTTCTTGGGGCTGCTGTAAAAATGCAGGGTGGCCTGGGAGGCTTAACTAGCACATCTGTAGTGTTTTGTATAATGCTGGCAGTGCAAGACCAAGGGTTGGTTCCTTCCGTGGCTTCTCTCTTTGGCCTTCTGCTACATCTTCACATGATTTTCTCTCTATGTCCAGATGGACTCTTCTTATAAGGAATCCAGTCATACTGGATCAGGGCCCACCCATATGACCTCACCTGACCTTCATCGCCTCTTGAAAGCCCTATTGCCAGTGATAGACACTTTGTGACGGACTGGGGTTAGGACTCCATCATATGAATTTTGAGGGGACACAATCCATCCCATAACACACCCTTTCTTGACATCTCTCTCCTGCCTGTCTGTCTCCCCACCCTCTCCTAGGTCCTCTCCCAAATATACCAGTTGTAACCAAGTCCTTGTCTTGGGTCTACTTTGGGGAACCTGAACCAAGACAGTAGGAAGTGATTAAAAATTGAGGATAACTACAGAGTGAAAGTCTACCTATAAATATCTCCATTCATTTTAGAAAAATGGCAGATAAGCAAAAAGCTCTAGGTGGACCAGAAAAACACTCCCACAGGCCCAATCTCATCTGACCGTCTCAGTGTAATCTCTGGGCCAGATGCTTTTTAGGTTCAACCGTTATTTTCTGTGGATTATGTGTGTATGCATGCGCGTCTGTGTGTGTGTGTGTGTGTAAGGATGCTATCCCCCTGAAATGTAGAAAATATGCATGATTTAAAATAATAAAAAGGGAAATATTATCTATGATATAATTAAGCATGCTGAAGCTTTAAAGAGGTTCTTACATGTTAATCTGAGAACATGACTCATGCTTCAGTAATGGGCCCAGCTGAGTTATGCCCAGGTGGATCAGAGTTTCTGCCTGGGAATTGTTTCACCCCATATGGAAGGGCAATGAGTGATACTCCCTCACTCAGCATAGCTTTGCAGGCTGTGGTGCCAGCTTTTCCCACTAGAGGGCAATGCAACTATAGGAACAAGAGAAAAGTGGTTTTTTTGGCCCAAAGCTATTGAATTAGGAAGCTCACTGCAGGGAGATGGCATTTCCAGTTGAGATCACAGATACCCCTTTTGGACTTCAGTGTGAATTACACTCATCACAGTCACGGGTAGGATGCTGAAACAGATGGCTGAGTTCATAACCGGCCAGAGCGGAATCTGGGGTGCAATTTTCAGAGACAATGGGTAGGTTATGGAATTGGTAATAAATCTTCATTCTTCAAACCACCTCCCTCCGCAGTATGAGCTGGCTACAATAAGACAGAAAGGGGGCTAGACATCAAGGCCGAGGATCAGAGTTTTTTGACTCTGGCCTTCTTGGCACCTCAAGTTTAAAATAAGTCATTGACATCTGATTTCTTCCTGTTTCCTAATCTATAGAGCAGGAAGAGTGAACTCCGCCTGCAAAAACTTTGATAAATAAAATGTTGGAGGATTTTGTGAGTCTTAAGGGACTAGCAACCACAGGGAAGAAAGGTTATTATCAAGGCTAACCATGTTAGACTATTCCTTGTGAAAACCTTCCCTGAGTGGTATACTGACTAAAATTCTACTCTTAGATCTGCATTTCTTTGGACTGAAGTGCTTCTTTAATGAGCGTATTCCCCTGGAATGGCACGTATACAGTAAACAGTTATAAACATCAATATTTGATGTGTTAACTTTGGGGACTGGTGCCTCTGGCTGTGACCCAGGACATGTTTACGTGGGGAAGGTAAGGACATTTTAATAAGGGCCAGTGATTCTCCACTGGAATAGAGCATCAGGCCCTGATCTTCAGAGTAAATTGTGGCCAAAGAGAGGAAAGAGAGAGAAGACGAGGCTGAACCTGAGGAGTGGCCCAGCCTCGCAAGTTTGCTAGATAAGAGCCAGCTCTTGGACAGTTTCATTTACTTTCTGAATCATTAAGCCCCTGCTGCATAACAAATATCTGAGATGTCTGTATGGTTGCAGATTTACCATTACTGCAATAGTAAAGCGTTTACCTTATTACCCTGTTAAGAAAACAGAGAAGGAAACATACAGGTTTCTGGACTAATGAGTAGATGGAGGGATAAACAGTCCTGTGTGGTCAGCCCCATGAAGGCAAGAATGGATTCTTCTTGTTCATTTCTTTGCACTCAATGGGCATGAATCTGAGAGATAATAGAGGACAAGGAAGCCTGTCCTTTTAAATAATAAGCTTTTACTACGTAGAAGACATGGTTCTAATTACTTTTCATGTTCCTTCATTTAAGCTCCTCTCAGCAGTGTGCGATAAGTAGGCACTATTATTATTATTTTCACGTTTTAGATGAGGAAACTAAGGTGAGAGTGGGTAAGTCGCTTGTCCAAAGTCACACAGTTAGTGCTTGGCAGAGATGAATTTGAACTCATACCGTTTAGCCCTAGAGTGAGTACTCAGAATCACTCGATGGTGTGGCTTCCCTCTGCCTAGAAAGAGTGAGGCACGTCAATAATATAAAAATCAATCTTAGAATTTTTAAATGAAAAATATAAAAACAAGACGCTGGCCATTGTGTTGAATCTTACACCATCTATGTCCAGAGAAAAAAGAGATTCAGGTGTGTTTGAACATGCACAAACTCTCATAAGGGGAGAGAAGCCACCAGTGCTAACTCAGAGAGGGACGTTTGAGAAACAGGTGTCAGGAGTGGAAGAAGACATGCATTTTTGTTTCGTGATCTTTTGTTGCGGTTCCAAGCACTTTTATTTTCTTTAAAAAAATTTCCCTTTCAAACATGTAGCTTTAACGTTTGTACGTTTGCTTATTGATTATGCACAAGTGCTACTGTCAATGCATGCATTGAAAGAAGCATCAGTAAAGCTTCTTTCTCTGTTAGAGGAAAAGATAGGTAGCAGTAGCGTGAGGAGCATTTCTCTCCCGCATTCCACTTGGCAGTGCATGCGCTCTGTTTCAGAGATGCCTTCAACAAAGTGTATCGTTAGTGAATTTCCAGCACCTCTTCTGCCCGACTCCTGTGGTGACCCCTGAGACCCAGCCCAGACCCTCTGAATGAGAACCTCTGCCAGTTGTTCCCAGATAACATGCAAAGGCTGGGTGATTCTTCTGCATTCTCCTGTTTGAGGATCTCTGTCCTAGCTCTGGGCCAGAGAGTTTTAATTCCCTGAGAAGACCTAGGAGCTTTCATATAGGCTTTCCCTCTTATCTTTCAACCAAATGAATTCTGTTTGCCCATGAAGAGGAAGACACACACCCTCTCCCTAATGTGGTTATCCACACCTTGATCCCCTCTGCAGCCTCATTCCATCCTTACTTGTTTTCTTCCTCTGTGTTATCAAAAGTCAGAATTCTCTTGTTATTGTTATTAGAAGTTTAATCCAGTAACTTGGCATACGCCATTGGGCTCTTGACACTGATTTTATTATTTTATTTTATAGCCTCTCTTTCCATCTTGTATGTCTATGATTTTTACTTTGGGAGCTCCATGGAGTGCCACCTGTGGGCCCATGGTGGTCTTGTAATCCTTGTCTTCCTTGCTTGATTTTTTCTTTTTTCGACCACCCTATGGAGCTTACCTTTCAGGGGAATCTAGAACTGCTCTGCCCCCTCTGCTCCTACTAACCACAGTCCCCTAAGTCAGAGCAGCCACACTTCAAGGGCTCAACAGCCACAGTGAGTTAGCGGGTACAATATTAGCGCTTACACATTACAAAATATTTCCATCACCACAGAAAGTGCTGGAGAGGGCTTTTGCAGAGGGTTTTTCTACAACCTTCTATCCATCAATCTTTGCCCTAAAAAAGTGTTTGAATCTGCTCTTCTACAGCCAAACTAAAGAAACATGAATGTATCTGCTCCCTTTTTCAGTTATTTGGGCTCCTGAAACTTATTCCACTTCCTCTGTCTGGCTAGCACCTTCCCATGGTAATAACGTGAGCCAGGGAGGTAGGTGCCCTCTGTATTCTTACTGACTTCTGAGAGTGAAAATTTTCAGTTTGAAGACATGCAGTGTGAGACATTAGCACTTAGGCACTGCGTTTCTTAGAAAGGGACTTGAGGATATGTTTCCACAAATGAAAGGATATAATAGTCATGCATGAGGTGAATTAGTCTGTGTATTCTGATGCGTCTGACTCTGTGAATGCATTGACTGTAGACTCAGTAGATATGTAAGAACTTGAGCTCTTGAGTCACATTATTTCGACTTCAATCTTAACTCTTTCCTTTCATAGCTGTGTGACACTGGACAAATAAATATACTTCTCTGTGCCTTAGTTTCATTTTTTATAACATAGGGAGAAGTATTTTTAATAATACCTTCATGCATGTCATGATGATTAAAGGAGTTGATGCATTTAAAGGCGTCTGCATGGTGTCTGGACTGTTATGAGCACTCGGTAAATGCAAGCTGCCTGCGTCCTCTCTCCTCCTTCTCCCTCTCCTCCTCCCCTCCTCTCCTCCCTCCTCTGTCTCCTTCTTGTCACCCTCAAGTACAAAGCATTTTACAGGGCCTTGGGACTTTGAGGATAACTAAGAATCACTTTTTCACTCTCCTCACAGAATTTAGAACCTAGCATAGTAGAAATAGAAGTAATCAAGCAGATACAAAAGGGCGATGCCCTGGGTTGCTGATGAGTGTCAGCCCCTTTGTCATGCGCTAGGTTTTCCTATATTGGAGAAGGAAATGGCAGCCCACTCCAGTGTTCTTGCCTGGAGAATCCCAGGGACGGGGGAGCCTGGTGGGCTGCCGTCTGCGGGGTCGTACAGAGTCAGACAGGACTGAAGCGACTCAGCAGCAGCAGCAGGTTTTCCTATCATCCTTCTGCTTCAGGTTCAGGGCCACGTGACTTTCTTTGACATTCGGTGAAACTGATGCACTGTGTCTTTAGCAGCCTCCCATCAAGCATTTGTGACACCTGTAAGACCTGCCTGTCCCCTTCTGGATATAATCTCAAATTTCCTGAATCTCCCAGGCATTGTGAATTATATTTCTGACATTCCTGCAGACATACACAGCTAAAAGTATTTAGAATTTCAGTAAAGGGTGAGCCAAGGTGTGGCCTCTGTGGGAAGAAACGATACGTGCTCTTTGGGTCTCTCCTTACATCTCATTTTAGGATGAATGTAGTCTGGTGGTTTTCCAAACCAGAAGGCACTCGCTTTGCTTTTGCTTCAAATCTATGCACTTTAAAAAATACCATGACTTTTGCTTCTGAGACAAAAGTCAAATGCCAAAAAAAAATTCACCTCTACAAATGTGAGTATTAAAAACTTAATTTATAAATGCAAACAAGATCAGCTGCCAAGATGCCAACACAGTTACTTAGTTTGCAGACTTGGTGATTGTGGGCAATATTCCTCATGCCCGCTCTACACCTGTGTGTTTGCTGCCTTATTGGGGATTGAGAGAGCTGTTCGGTTGACACTGGCATCCTTTCCTGTCTGAATACTTAAATACAGCTGGTGGGCTGGAGATTGCAGTTCTGGAATTTATTTAGAGGGAAAATAGGAAGTGAGGTGGTGAATGGGGCATCTGGTGTTCTGCACGCTGTGCTCGCCTGTGTCACTGGTCACCGCCCCTCCCCTTTCCATGATGCCTCAGTCATAGAGTTCACTGTCCCCCTGGCCCTACAGGGATGCGTCTCTCATTCAGATTGTTCTAGGCGTGGAACCTCTTGCCCCTGGGAATAGCACAGGCATATAGTAGATGCTTCCCAAGAGGAAGGGATTTGTTTCGTGCTTCAAAGGTCAGAAGAGCTCACTAAGTACTTATGGAATGGATAAGAGTCTCAAATATTAGCTAAGAAACCATTTGTAAATTTGTAAAAGGACGTTGGAAAATGGAAAAGTTCCTGATTGCCAGAAGAGGGGCTGAGCTAGGGAAGGTAAAGCTGTGGGTGTTGGGATCCATCTTCCCCCCACCCTGCAGGAAAGATAGTCTGAGGTTACATGGAGGAAGACAGCGAGACCAAGCCCTCCTCCATCACCTGCATCTTGGTCCTGCCTAGAGATGGCACCATACCTTCCTTTCCTATTTGCATGACCAATGCATTTCTTTTTCACCTAAGCTGGTTTGATTTAGCTTTCTGTTACTTGTTTTTGTTTTTTTTTTTAAAGGTTTATATCAGACCTTCCCAGTGATGTAAGAGAACGGAACAGAGCCAAAAAGTGCATCTACACGTTGAGAAGGCAACCGATTAAGTACAGACATTTTTCCAGAATGCTGGGTAAGCTCAGACTTCCAAATGTGGCCTAGCAGTCTGCCTCATGGCCATTCTTGGCCAGTCCTCTGGAATGGACACTAACTTAATTTACACATGGCTGTCTCCCTCTCACTTTGTTTCTCTGCTGATAGTAGCATGTGACTTTCAGACTTTGACTTGGGTTATTGGGACACAAAATCTGCTGATTTACTAAGGTGATAGTTGGTACTCATCCATAACACAAGGCTGTGCAAGGGTTTAAGACTCAAGGAGCCTGGGATGCTAGGGCAATAATTCAGTAGCTTCACTGTCCTCAGCCAGCCCCTGTGGTGTCACGATAGAGCTTTCCTCCTGCCCTGGCTGGTGCTATTGCACACTGCCCACCCCCCGGCCCCCGCCCCAGCTGTCAAGTCTTCCAAGTCTTCCTGGTCAGCTTCTGGGGAACATAGGACTGTGGCTGTCCTCTCAGCTGGCCACTCCCTAGGAGCCTCAGTTCTCAAACATCACCGCCACCCTTTCAGACTCTACTGCCAGTGACCCAGAAAGGAAAGACCACACCCACTCAAATCCCCAGTGCATCCACAGAGGGACGTCCATGAAATGTGTGGCACAGCCCACCAGGCAGCTCAGGCCCTGCTCCATGCTCTCCCTAGGTTCTCCAGATCTTTGCCAGACCTTGCAGCCTTGTGCTTCCTGCTGGTGGTGGTTCTGCCTCCCTGAGCACGTGGCCTTTCCCCACACTCACCTCCTGTGCCCTGTTATACTCCTGAAACTCAGCCTCTTGACCTTGATTTCATCCCAAATCCACACAGAAGTCTGTGTACACTACAAATTTGGCTGAGAGTTAGAGGCTCTGGACACCATATCAGAGCAACTACAGATGAGTGACATACATTAAATAAGCTAAGTCCTGAACATTTCTGCTTTTGATTGTCACGCTGCTCATCACCATCCCACTCTCCTTTCTCCAGTCTTCTCCCCTCTCTTTTTGTCCTCCCCACACATCTTGATTATTCCTCTTGAAAGCAGTGTAGTCCTTCCACCCATTCCATCAGGACTTCATGGTCTCAAACACTCAACAATCTGAAGACACTCTCTCATCCAACAGGAATTCTGATACCTGCTGTTTAAATGATTGTTTCTATTATACCACTGACATATAGTTTAACTGATGTGCAAATGCATATCTATCCATTCATTCTCCCTCCCTCATCATGTATATGTGTGTATGCACATATGGATATGCATATATGTGTGTTGTCTGTGTGTACACACATGTATTATACATATAAATCCTGTGTATCTATCTTGAGTTCTCTTGGTCAAAGTGTCTTTAGTTGTAAATTTAGGAATATACACTTTCTAATACTCCGGCTCTAGTTGTTTTTAGTAAGTATACTATATTTTTGTGTATACATATGGTATGGTATATGTTAGGTGGTTAATAATTAGTTTTCATTTGCCATATTTGATATTTCCATTGCTTTTAATGTTAAAGTGTCTTTACTTATTCAGTGGCTGTGAAATGTTGCAGTAATTATAGACTTAAATTGAACTTTAAAATGTGGTAAAGTTTCTATTTTTGTCTCAGAGTTCACTAGAATAATTATTAACATGAGCAAAACTAAACTGATAGAACATGACTTGATCTCTAAGGTGGGAAAGCTGCCCTTTGAGTTCTGATGCCCCATGGAATTTGACTCTTCATGTCCATCACTGACTTGCCTCCAGGGGTCAGCTCAAAATGAGCCTAATTTCATGATCTTCTAGGGCTTCAAGAACTGACCCAATGGCTCCCAATTGCACCTGAGAACATCATCACATTCCATGAAAGAATATGGCTTCTGGTTAGAAAATGATCTTTTAGAGCATGGAAGCATTGTCTGAGGTTGTCCGTCTAGGTGAATCTGGTTTGTTTTGCAGAAAATACATCAATTCATAATTATACATTAGTGTTAAAAACAGGTATGAGGAATTATATCAAAATCATGACAGAGTTGAGCAAACTTCTTTTATTTTTACATGATTTGATTTTTCTGAATTCCAGCTTTTGCCTTTTAAAGAAAAACCCCTGTATTTGGGTTTCTGCCATAACGCCAGGTTCACTAGATGTGTGACCTTAGGACTTCAGCTCCATCTTTTAAAGTCACAGCACCTTGTTGCTTACTTGGATGTTGGTGTTCAGTCTTTAAGGATGGTAATACTTCCTTGAAAGCTCTGCTTTAAGGATGAATTTCAAATCCTAGAAATTCGAAGGATAAATTCAAAGGATATTAGTGACATTCATCCCTGTCATCTCTCCCTAATCCTTCACCAAACCCTGTTCCATCAAAATCTGGCGAGAGTATAAGCAAGGCTGACTTCCTGGGATCACAGCAGCCCCTTGACCCCGGCTCTAGTTCTGTCCGGGGGCACATGGCTGACTTTCTGCATTCGTCTTCCTGAAAGGCAGCCTTATCCGTCTACTAGGCCAGTCAGTAAGGCAGAGCTGGTTGGGCAATTCAGTAGCAAGAGTGAACTAGAAGGCTGCTGGGAGGGCTCCACAGCTGACTATTTGTTGAGACCCTGCTCTGTGTTCTTGAGTGCCTCCCACACAGAAGTCAACAAGTCAATCTTAGCTCTTATTGGTATCATTAACTGTTATATTTTTAACAGTGTCAATAAGGTCATAGAGAAAGGACATCCAGCTCTACCTGGGGTGTAGCCAATAAAGCTTTACATGGTTTTGGGTCTTAAAGCTAAATAGGAGTTGACCAGGCAGCATAGCTAGGCAGCAAAGGAGTTGGCCAGGCAGCAAAGGGCCTTCCAAGTAGAAAGACTAGAAGAACAAGTGCTTGGAAAAGATACGGGAAAGATTTATAGCTTGTTACAATTATTCCTGCTTTCCAAAGAGTTTAGGGCTTATTGAGTGAATGAGTGAAAGTCACTCAGTCATGTCTGACCCTTTGCACCCCCATAGGCTATACAGACCATGGAATTCTCCAGGCCAGAATACTGGAGTGGATAGCCTTTTCCTTTCCCAGAAGATCTTCTTCCCAACCCAGGGATCGAACCCAGGTCTCCTGCATTACAGGTGGATTCTTTACCAGCTGAGCCACAAGGGAAGCCCAAGAATACTGGAGTGGGTAGCTAGTCCCTGTTCCAGTGGGTCTTCCTGACCCACTGGAATCAAAGTGCGGTCTCCTGCATTGCAGGTGAATTCTTTACCAACCAAGCTATCAGGGATTTTATGAAACAATGATAGGACTTTCATGACAAGTAACTGAAAATACAGGACATCTGGTTAAATTTGATATTCAAATAAATAAGAAATAAGGCTAGAGTATAAGTCTGGCCCATGAGATATTTGGGACACACTTAAATGAAACCCTTATTTGTTGTTTTTGAGAAATCCTATTTTTACTGAGTGTGCTGTTTTGTCTCGCAACCCCAAACCAAACAGCTGATCATAGATTATTTTGTGCAGAACAGATGTCTTAAAAGAAGACCAAAATTATCATCCTTAGCCCTGAGTTCTATTTCAAAATAAGACCAACCAGACAACATCTTCAGAAGAGTTCCTGGCAAATTTTCTGTGAAGGGCCAGATAGTGAATACGTTGGGCTTGGGGACTGGATTGTCTCAGTGGCACTTATTCAGCTCTGCCTTTGTAGCGTGAAAGCATCCAGTGCATCAGCAAATGAGCATGGCTGTGTCCCAATAAAACTTTATTTGCAACAAGAGGTAGAAAACCTACTGTATAGTTTGCTATTCTCTGTCTTAGAAGTTGGTTCGAAAAGAAATTTTTGTCCTTCTAAAAGGCTACTTCCAATTCAGCAACAACAAAAACAAATGACCCAATTAAAATTGGGTAAAGAATTTGAATAGACATTTCTCTGAAGATACACAAATGACCAACAAGCACGGGAAAAGATGCTCAGCATCACTGTGATTAGGGAAATGCTAATCAGGACCACAGTGAGATCCCAGCTCATACCCATCAGGGCAACTTTTATCAAAAATAAACAAACAAAAACAGCAATTATAACCGTAGTCAAATCGTGGATAATTTGGAGCCCTTGTGCATTGCTGATAGGAATGTAAAATGGTACAGTGTATGGTGGTTCCTCAAAAACAAAACAAATTGAATGACCTTATGATCCAGAAGTTCCACTCCTAGATATACAGCTAAAAGAATTGAAATCAAAGAACAGATATTTGTATAGCAATGTTCATATCATTATTCGCAATAACCAGTAGGACACAGCTTAAATGTCCACTCATGGTTGGATGGGTAAACAAAATACACACACACTGGAGTAATGAAATTCTGATAAATGTCATAACATACATAAACTTTGAAAACAATATGCTAAGCAAAGTAAGCTAGACACCAAATGACAACTATTATGTGATTCCACTTACATAAGGTACTTAGCCAGATTCATAGATCCTGAAAGTGGAATAGTGGTTCCCAGGAGCTGGGGGAGGAAAGAATGGAGAGTTGGTATGTAGTATGCAAAGTCTCGGTTCAAGGTGATGGAGAATTCTGTAGATGGATGATAGCAATGATTGCACAATGATGTGAATATACTGCCTGTCACTGAAGTGTACACTTAAAGATGGTTAAAATGGTAAATTTTATGCTATGTGCATTTTACTCCAATAAAAAAGCTACTTGCAGAGGTTTATCTGAATAATCATAAACTGCTTTAAGACAACCAGTGTGACCATATTCTATTTATTTCTAAACCGTAAACAATAGTACAGGTTATAGTGGCTACAAAATTTCAGTAAATATAGGAATAAATAGGCATGATGTAACAAAGTTGAAAATGTCTTCCCGGGGCACAGACAAGTTAGGTCTCCCAGTCTCACTGGAGAGCTTTCTCTCTCAAACATTATGGGTGGAGACTGTAACTTTGATGATCCTGGAATGTTAACTCCCATCCCTGTATTAAGGTGAGATATCCATCTAGTCTAATGTCTGGGGCAAGGACCACGGTAGACACTCGGGATAGAGGAGGGCATCCTTAAGCCTGGTTCTCGTTCTCAAGGGCTTTTGATAGGGTGGAGAAAATCATGCTAATGAACCCTTCTTTGAGAGGCAGCTACACACATTTGTTGTCTCATGGCAGGATTCCATCAGCCACTTTCTGTTTTCACCAACTACCATTTTTCACTTGCTTTTTAACCATGATCAATCCTTAGAAAAATTTTGTTGCTTTTTAAAAAATTCTCTGCCTCTTTCCACCAGCACATGATAAAATGGGAGTAGAAAATCAGAGCCATAGAAGAGAAAAGCTGAAGGCTCGGTGACGTCATATGCCCTCAAATCCAAAGCAGCTTACTACATCTAACCCTAAAACTCTTACTGTTTCTTTTTAAAAGGCAGCAGTGAAAATGATTCCCTGAGTTCTGGCAAGATTGATTTTCCAGAATGTTGAAATTACTCAGAATCATTGCTTCTGACTCTTGCCTATGGATGAAGCATTGTCGATGCGATTTAGAGATATCATTATGTGAAAATGGATTTCATTTTATAGTAAATTGTCAAATAAAATCATCTGCCTTTGAGATATGCTAGATTCTTAGGCCACTGGCAGAATTTTATATGGATAGAGGGAAGCTGTTTCAGACTTACTGATATATTTAGCCAAAGTACTCCCTGCTGCTGCTGCTGCAGGTCGCTTCAGTGTGTCTGACTCTGTGCAGCCCCATAGACGGCAGCCCCCGAGGCTCCCCGTCCCTGGGATTCTCTAGGCAAGAACACTGGAGTGGGTCACCATTTCCTTCTCCAATGCATGAAAGTGAGAAGGGAAAGTGAAGTTGCTCAGTTGTGTCTGACTCTTTGCGACCCCACGGACTGCAGCCTACCAGGCTCCTCTGTCCATGGGTGTTTCCAGGCAAGAGTACTGGAGTGGGTTGCCATTGCCTTCTCCGAAAGTACTCCCTATTGTGTGATAAATGATCTAGCTATGTATTACTGATGCCAGAAACACAAACAACACACACACACATATGACTTAAGTGTGTGCTCTTTTCATTCATATGCATGATTATGTAATAGATATGTCTCAGCATATTTTTTTCACTTGATTTTACCACTACCTTTATAGGCTCCTCTGTCCATGGGTGTTTCCAGGCAAGAGTACTGGAGTGGGTTGCCATTGCCTTCTCCGAAAGTACTCCCTATTGTGTGATAAATGATCTAGCTATGTATTACTGATGCCAGAAACACAAACAACACACACACACATATGACTTAAGTGTGTGCTCTTTTCATTCATATGCATGATTATGTAATAGATATGTCTCAGCATATTTTTTTCACTTGATTTTACCACTACCTTTATTTTTTTTAATATAAATTTATTTATTTTAGTTGGAGGTTAATTACTTTACAATATTGTATTGGTTTTGCCATACATCAACATGAATCCACCACAGGTATACATGTGTTCCCCATCCTGAACCCTCCTCCCTCCCCATACCATCCCTCTGGGTCGTCTCAGTGCCTTTAAAATGAAAACTTTCCTTTCTAAGAGCAATATTCAAAGCTTTTTTTTTTTCAGAAGTGAAAAATATGAGTGTTACCCTCTGCTTTGCTTACTAGTGACCTCTCTACCCACTTTTGCTCATTTAGTTACATTAATTACTACCACTGTTCCTGAGAGGGGCCATGGCCTGTCTCCTCTGGAATTCTGCAGCTGTGTTCACCATCTGCAATTCCATGTCCCCTCCACTGGGGTAGGCTTCCCTTGTGGCTCAGAGGTTAAAGCGTCTGCCTCTAATGCGGGAGACCTAGGTTTGATCCCTGGGTTGGGAAGATCCCCTGGAGAAGGAAATGGCACCCCACTCCAGTATTCTTGCCTGGAGAATCCCATGGACAGAGGAGCCTGGTGGGCTACAGTCCACGGGGTCGCAAAGAGTCGGACATGACTGAGCGATTTCACTTCACTTCACTTCCACTGGGGTGGCAATGGAGGAACCTTTTATAAAACGCTGATTTCCTCTGGCTGCCCCTCTGACTTAATAATGAGTAAAGGGCCAGCCCACGGGTTGCTCAGTATATGACCTGGGCTTATCTTTTCAGCCGAGAAGGCAATGGCACCCCACTCCAGTACTCTTGCCTGGAAAATCCCATGGAGGAGCCTGGAAGGCTGCAGTCTGTGGGGTCGCTGAGGGTCGGACATGACTGAGCGACTTCCCTTTCACTTTTCACTTTCATGCATTGGAGAAGGAAATGGCAACCCACTCCAGTGTTCTTGCCTGAAGAATCCCAGGTATGGGGGAGTCTGGTGGGCTGCCGTCTATGGGGTCACACAGAGTCAGACACGACTGAAGGGACTTAGCAGTAGCAGTATCTTTTCAGACTACTCTCCTATCACATCCCAACACTCATTTCTTTCTATGCAGACTGATCACATTCATTTTGCAAAAAATTCTATGGTCTCCCATGCTCCATGCCTTTGCTCCTGCTGTTCCACCTTCCAGGAGTACGTTTCCATTTTCTGTTTGCCTGGTTAAATCCTAGGAGCATACTGTAGTGGAAAGAGATCAGACTGAGTTTGGCTGAGCTATTTACCTCATTGCCTAGTGACTATTATGTGCCTCTGGCTCCTCATCTGCAAAATGACTTAGAAATGTCTACCTTTGAGGGTTCTTATGGTATTTAATATGATAGCATATGAAAAAGCACTGGGACTTAGCAGTAGTTGCTTCATGAATAGTTTTTCTCATTATTCATAGTATTGCTATTATTCATAATATTAACATTATGTTTTTTGATTATACTGCCCGGATAGTCAGCATCTCTTTCTTGTCCTCACTCATATAGGGGCATTAAGGGGAATCTTTATTCACTCTTATATCCACCTAGTTCACTAGAGAATGGAGCCAAGCCTTCTGGCCAAGGTGATGATCAGTGAGAGAAGCTTCTTGCCCAGTGTACATGCCACGTGGATGTGAAGGTGACCAAACTTTCTAAATATACCTGGTGTCTGGTAGTAATTCTGTAGTCCATCCACATGTCTTAATGTACCTCTGTTTTATTTGAGTGTTTATTCATATGTAATTCTAACACCTGATGGTTAGGGAAAATAAATGAAACTACACTGCTTTTTAAAATTTGATTTTACTTTAAAATACGGTATTGGTTTTGCCATACATCAACATGAATCTGCCATGGGTGTACATGTGTTCCCAATTCTGAATGCCCCTCCACCTCCCTCCCCATATTGAAACATGTATAATATCATACACTGCTTTTTAAAATGTACTTTTGTAGCCTTGGATGTGTGTGAGAGTGTGGGAGAGAGAGAATCCTGACATAACAAAGGTTTATTTCAATTACTACATAGTTATATAGTTTATTTATATTCACTATTCTTTATCCCAGAAAAAGATTTAAGATGGCTTTATACAAGCACTACCCAATCTGTCTCATTACCACAGACAGTTGAAAAATACTGTAATGATATCTTCATGGGATCCGTTTATGATATGGAAAGTCTAGATGATATACTTATTTTCTCTCATTTTTCATTTTAATGTTTATACTTTTTTCTTAGCTAATTTTTCATGTATTTAATGCATCACATTCCTCAGATAATCAAGGCTCCTTCTCCTCAGATGACCCTTCCCTCCAGATTGTTTTGTCTGCTGGAGCAATCTCCCTCATCCATAGGCTTGCAGAAATCATTTCATAAATCCAAGGCCTTTCAGAACTCCCCAGTACCTATTGGATGGACAACAAGTCCCTGAATGTAGCAGTTTTAGGATCCTCCAGCTATATAGTGCCAACCCCCTGCATAAATTTGTTTTACATACATTGATTGAATGCCAGCAGTATACTATATTCTGGGGTATTTGCAAGCAATACTGTGATAAACTTGACCCTGGTTCCAAGTAGCTTACTAGTGTAAAGCGGGAGATAAGATAAATATGGTCCAAAGAATAGGAAGGAGAGATGATTTCTGATTGTGTGGTGTGTATATGGGAAGTGGTGACCAGACCACTCAGTTATGCACACGTAGTAGGTGCCTACTCACTGTGATAGGCACATGGATGGAAGGTGGGAGGACCCAAGCTGTTCTCGAGAGGTTGATAAGACAGAAGGGTCCTTATGCAGTGGGTCTGCTCTACATAAAGAAATAACATGTAATTGATTAAAGGAGAAACAGAGAGGTGTGAACTGCAGGTGCCTTTAGGGATCATCAGTGAGAATAGGGTGCAGACAGCCACAAATGGAGAAGCTGGGAGAGAATCAACAGGATTATCTGAGAGCAAGGGACTATGAAAGATGCCAGTACAGTTTCCAGTCTGTCACAAAGGCACTCCTAGTATGAACAAAAAGGAAATCAAGAGGGGCCTTAGGAGAAGAGCTTTGGACAACTTGACTTTGAGGACCCCAGTGGGTCATTCCAAGGGAGTATTCTAAGACTGCATGGGGGAGAGTGTAGACGTTTGCTGGAGTGGAGTGGAGCTGACAGATGGGGCTCCCTGTCCTGGAAGGCGTGGCCAAGCCTGAGGCCGGAGTGTTTCTCAGGCAGAGTGTGTGGAAAGGGAATCATTTCTTCTCACCTCCTGGACCTGTGGTCAGAGCCCACCTGTTCTGGTTTTGTCTCCACCCACCTTTGGCATCTTCCTTTTTACTTAAGTGCACCAAATGGCTGCTGAGTTCCCAGGTATTTCTTTATCATGAGTTACAGACTGGGCACTTAGCTTGATACTACAGCAATGGGTCTTTATGATGCTGTCCAAGCCCCAACTCCACTGACCTTTCTTTTTTCTTAAGCTATGTAGCATATCCTGCTTAATGTCTGACACTTAGCACAATGACTCCCGATATTTGTATTCATCTTTGTTGGATTTTTTGGATACCACACTTCCACTGTGGCTCAGTGGTAAAGTGTCTGCCTTCAATGCAGGAGACCTGGGCTTAATCCTTGGGTTGGAAAGATCCCCTGGAGAAGGAAATGGCAACCCACTCTAGTATTCTTGCCTGAAAATCTTATGGACAGAAGAGTATGGTGGGCTACAGTCCATGGGGTCACAAAGAGTTCTTTCTTAGATACCAGGCATCTCCCCATCTAAACAGTCTTCCTTGAGAATGTTCTACTCCAGTTCAAATTCCCCAAAATCCTAACACAGTGATTTGTATACAGTTGGTCTTGTTTCAAAGACTATGTGAGTCTGCTTTTATTTACCAATATTCTCTCCCTTGCCCCATTGCTACCCAATTCTTGATCTCTATTGGTACCACTTCTTACATATCAAATTTCTAGTTTGATGCCTCAAAAGTTGAGATGAAAATATAACTTGTTATGACTCACAAATTATAGAGAAAATTTAATAGATACTTCTGCTCTTCCTGTCATTCAAAAAATTAAAGTGCTTTCTACATGCTAAATATACGAAGATGTTATAAACACCACAGTGAAGAATGATGTGATAATTAATGCCTCAGTAATTAAACACCCAGCTCAGTCCATGGTGGGTGCTTTGGTGCAGTTGCCGATGTTAAAATCATTCTCCTTTTGTTACATTGACAACACTGTAAGAGGAATCTGGATTATTTTTTCTTAAAGATATGAGACCATGGAGTCATAAACCTGAGATCTTTGAGGGCAGCATATACTTGTCAGCAAAGGATGAAATAATTCTTTCTAAGGAGCAACTGTGAGTAACTGAGAGGGCATCCATGACACTGTCTTAGTAGGGTCTTGGGTAGAGTCTAATTAGTGAAAAAGTAGGACAGACAGTGGCCACTGCAGGCGAAGGTCGTCCAGGGACATGCTGGCTTTCTTGGGCTGTGTCCTTATTCTACTGATGATGAAATTCAGCGTTGGCAAAGAGACACTTTCAATAAATGAACATTTATTGAGGCCTACAGTGCTCTAGGCCATTTTCCATATAACATCATCCTCCCCAGCACCTACATGCCTTATTCAGAAGAAGGAAAAGTATTTCAAAGGTCCTTATTACAAGACACGTGGTAGAAAGTACACAGCCATTTCTACTTTCTCATGTGCTAGAAAGAAAGAAAATATACATAGGTATTTACTTTCAGTTTACTCACCCAGCGAAAAACTGAATGTTGATTTCTCAACCTACCAAGCTAAATGTCATTACTCTTCACACCTTTGGATTTTCACAAACGTCACATCTCTGCGGAGGAAGAACTTCACTCACATTTTCGATTAAGGCTGTCTCTGCTCAAGATGGAAGGCCTAAACCTGGGTGACTAATACCCAGTCTTTTGAATTTCAGAACAAGCAGAGACTAATTCATGAATTTGTTCATTTTTCTTTCCCAGCTACAAAGCATTTGGTAGACATTAAGTTCTCAGTTAGCTCACACATTGGCATCCCCCGAGTGTTTTTAGTCTGGATATTAAATAGTCTGATACAGATGGTAGAAGGATTCTGGCTTTAAATTTAAATTTTAGATACTTTAATAGGCATGGCCCAGGTATATAGCACTGTGATTAATGGAGCATCTGAAATTATGCATTATGTTCATGAAATTTAGATTGGCCTGTTTCCTTGGATCTATGCTCAGTTATACCCAAGGGAGAGAACTCTGCAGAAGGCCCAAATTTGAAACCAGGCTCTGTCTTGTAGCTACTGTATAAGTAAGTTTTGGAAACTTGTTTTCAACGTCTGTTCTTCATTTAGAAAATAGGGGCCATAAGGATGCCTACCTTTTAGAGATACTATGAGCATTAAATACATATTTTGCTGGAGATCATATCCAGTGGCCTCTCATCAATTTTAATTATCTGTTGATATATAACAAATAACCCTCCTGGTTCCATAAATTAAGCTGACACTGGGTTACTGTCTTCCATGATTCTGGCAGTTGGCTGTGCTTAACCGGGTAATTCTTCTACCCCTTGCTGCTGATGGGATCATATGGAGGCGTTGGTGGTGTGGAGCATCCAAGGCGGCTCTGTCAGCTGATCTGCTGTAGCTGCCAGCCTCGCTTCTTCATGTGGCCTCTCCATGAAATGCGACAGCTGGGTTCTGAGAGAGAGTGCTCCCAGTGCTCAAAGGGGAAGGAAACAAAACCAACCCTTCTTCACGAGGTCTGGAATGAAAAAGTCCCTGAAAGTTACATCCGCATATTCTGCTCTCCCATGGCCACCCAGGTACAAGAGAATGGGAAACAGCCCCACCTCTTACTTGGAGCAGTGGCATGTGTAAATGAGGTGGGAGGAATTTGGGGGGCCACCATTGGATGTTCCATGTCACCTGATCACATAGAGAATAAAATCTAAAATCTTTACCTTGGCTTCTTGGGATCTCTCCCTATCTCGCAACACCTCCATACTCTCTTCTTTCCCTTTCCTCCAGCCATACTGATCTTGTTCTTCTTCAGATATGTATACGGTACTCCCATGTTGGGGTTCCAGTGTGTTCCTTTATCCTGGAACATTCTTACTCTAGCCTTTAGCCTTGCTCACTGACCTCACTTAGTACTTCACTCAGACATCACCTCTTAGAGATTTTTCCTGACCATCTCATCAAAAACAAGTCATGAAAGTCTCTCCTCTATCATTATTTTAGTTTTCTTCATATTTTTTAGTTTCTTCAAAAAGACCGTGGGATGAGAACATGTGAAGTAACTGAACACTTTAGTTTTCTTCCCTTACCAGCCACTACTGGGCATTTTGCTTCCTTTTGCAACTGTCTTTTCTACTGGAAATAAGCTCCATGAAGGCAGGGATATTCTTGTCTTTACTAGATATTTTTCATGTGTCTAAACCCAGTAGATCTTTATGTGTGGGCATACATACATACATATACATGCAGGAATGAACTGAATGAATGTGACAGGACTTTGTAGCTTGTGTAGAATATTGTTTTTATTATTGGCCAAAGACTCAGTCTACTCTTCTTTCTTGATGTATTCTTTGTATTCATGAATACATTTACTGAAGACATGCTATCTGTAAGACTCTGTGTTCATGAGTAATTACTTTAAGAATTAATATGGATTCATAGCATTTGATTTATAATTTGTTAGATTGTATTACACATAATAACAAAGTCTGGATTAATTCTCGCAGAGGGTTTTCATGTAATTGTCCTCCACAGATGTGCCTTTTAAATCCTACATTTCAACCTTGCTGTTACATGCCAAAAAATCACATGCCAGCTTTGTAATTAAATGCCTCAATATGGTTATACCTGTACAGATTATCCTGGCCTGGAAGAGATAAAACTACTGTGTATTAAATGTCTGAAGTGCCCCATGTATGTCTGTATCTTACCAGCTCCGTACCCCTGTGAAAGAGAACTTACCCCTAGTTTATAGATAAGAAAATAGAGGTTCCAAATGCCTTGATTCTTCCAGTTCTCTAGTGCTTAGCTCAGTATCTGGCACTGAGATGTTCAATAAATATTTGTTAAATACTGAACAAAAGACAAGTTAACTAAATTGCTTTTTAAAAATATCACCCAGAAGGTGATAGACCTGAATTTGCACAGACCTGAATTTGAACCCAAGCTGAACACACTCCAGAGCTAAAATTATTTCCACCAGTCCAGAGTGAGTCCTGGTGGTCTTAGCATCAGTGTCAACTCTAAAAATTAGAGCAGAGGAGGCATCTTAGAGGTGAAAGTTACAAATCCATTTTGAAAGTGGAATCGCATCAGGAAATAATATAATTATTCTGACAACATTTTATATTAGATGCTGCAGTTGTTCAGTGTGGGACATCTGTTTAATATCATACACAAATAAAACTTTCCCTTTGACATATTTGGTTCTTGAGTCTCCTAGAAAATGCTGGTGATCTATGTCCTTTGAATATTAATGAAGCAAATTAGCTCCAAGAATGCCCTACTCTGTCTCAACTCCAGGAACCAACACGACTTATTAGACTCCTGTTGATTAGAAATGTTAAAGTGAGTTTTCTTTCTTTTCATTTTAATTAAATAGAGTTGACAGGCTTTCTTGATTCCCAGTTGGCCAAGCCTGCTGAAGTGTGGAATGAAGGGAGAATGGAACCTTCTTCTGAGAAACCTTTGCAGGGTTGCATTGGGTTGTATTCTCTCTTAAAGGACTCAAGGAAGTAATCAATAAGTTTTAAGACAAATGGAATCCAAAGATTTTAGCTCTTGGGAGAAAAGGTAGAGACAAAAAGAAGATAACTCCTCATATGATTGCAGATGAGTGGATGTTGAGATTACAATTTGGGTCAGGCTTATTGGCTGAGTGTCACAGTACAGCGTAAGCAGTAAGTGGGATTTTAAGTCTTCACCACCCAGCTGAACCATACCTAAAGACCACAGTGATTCAATGGCACTTAATTTTTCTGGTTGGATGGATTGATGCACAGCTGTAAATACCTCATGCAAGATCATAGCTGAGAACTCATCATCCAAGCTGCATGGAGCTGGGAAAGACATATATTTTCATTTCTGTCTTTCATTTCCAATCTCACATAAAAGCATCCTAACCTTAAGTTGTACTATTTTTTGGTCAGTTTATAACCATATAAATACCTCCTGAGAGTGCAGCCAACAATGGCGGGATATAATGACCTGGAGAAGGACAGTTTTGCAAGGTGTAGGAAAATTTATTACAAGGAGGTCAGAAAAGAAGAGGTGCACCCCTACAGCCCAGGTCCTTAAGAGAGGTGCCCTTTGGACTAAATCTGGAAAGATTCCAGCTAAGTGATTAAGGAAGGCATCTGAACACCATGTTTTTCAGACATCACGTTAAAGTGAACGTGTGTGTATATGTGTAAACTATTATAGAATACTTCTATAGAATCACATAACCCCAAAGGTATCCTCCAGGGTCTAGACAATATGATGTGTGCCTTTCCAGAAAAGCACCCATTTTCTCCTGAGGAATTGCTCATAACTTCCACCCCCATTGTTCAAAGGTGAACCCACAACTCTGGGGTGCACATTTGATGACCTGTCACTTCCTACAGGGGTCCCACGTGACTGTAGCAGGGAAACCTGAAAACTAGAGGGACATAGTGCTAGCTTCATGAGGTGAGAAAAGTGAGACATGAACCCGCTTGCCTGAGCAGTGGCTAAAATAAGAAGCAGGACTGAGAGGAGCTGCCTGGGTGAACTTTCTAAGTGTGCTCTCAAACCTCCAAACAGCCCCGTACAGGCGGATGGGAGGCTTCCCTGGTGGCTCAGTGGTAAAGAATCTGCCTGCAATTCGGGAACTGCAGGAGACAGGTTCGATCCCTGGCTCGGGAAGACCCCTTGGAGGAGGCCATGGCAATCCTACTCCAATATTCTTGCCCGGAGAATCCCATGGACAGAGGAGCCTGGGTGGGCTACAGTCCATAGGGTCGCACGGAGTTGGACACGACTGAAGTGACTTAGCACACACACAGGTAGATGGAAAAACTGAGCTCACTCAGTAGGAAATTCAGGCCCCAGACCCCCTGTCTGTCTCTCTGGACACCCTTCTGAACACGTATATTTTACCTGCTCAATTGCTTTCATTAGAGACTAGATCTAAACTTGTACCCTCGCTTAGGGAAAGAATTCAGGAGCCAAACTTGATGATTGCCGAAGGAGAATAGCTGGATTTATCTGAAACCAACAATAAAAACCCCCAGTGAGAAATGTGTTATAATATTGATGGTTCAGCCAGAGGCGAGAGATTATCAATTGTTTATTATCTTAAGTATCATCTGATCTCATAACCCTACAAGCATCGTTCTTTCCCTCCCCCAACTCCCAACCCACATACATGCAGCTTTTACCAAAATAGCTCAGGATGTTTTCTCCTCTTCTCTTTAAAGCCGGCACCTGTGGTAGAAGTGAATATGGAGTCTTTGGGAAAGGGGGAAAATTGCCTTACACAAAATCGCTGTGGAAACTTAAGTCTTGGTGGAAGGGAAATATGAAAATAGCTTGGTTCCCATTGTCACCAGTGTACAAATTGTCTTTTTGAATTTTTCTGCAGTTAAGCTGGGGTAGAGGAGGTAGGTGCCTGGAGGACCATTGAATCCTTAATTATTCCTCTCTGGGGACTTATTGGTTAGGCCAGGAGACATGTTCACTTCTGCTTATTCATTTCTGTGGCATACCTTTGAGGCAGATTATATACACATATGTTCCTGTGGCTTCTCCTCTCTGGTTATATTTATAAGTCTAAGCATCCTTTTCATGCCCCACTGGAAAAGCCTCATATGGTTGTTCTTGGCAAGATTGCTTTGACAATAGGAAATCAAGCAATGCTGGTAACTGCCTCTTGCTCCTGCTTTGGTTTAGGTAAATATTAGCAACCTCAGAATTGTCTGGAAGAATAGTGCCACTTTGGAGTGCTGTGGAAGGAAGAGCTGACAGAATTTCCTGTTGTCTTCTATTGTGTTTTTCTCATCTCTTCTCTGGGCTCTGTGACCTTGGGTAGGTTGCTGAGAGTGAAAAGCTCCACTGATTACAAATGTTAAATAGAGTTAATAATCTCCACCCCATTCTCAGGGGCTCTAGGAGGGCAGAGTGAGGCAAATGCATTGGCAAAGGCCTTGTATACTAAGTCCCTTGTAAACTGTTAAGTGCCATGCTGTCTGAGATTCAGCAACTGCTAACATTTTTTCTCTTTGACCTTCAACAAAAGAAAAGCTAAGGGTATGAATTTTTGTTGTAATTCAGTCAAGGCCATGATGTGGGAGAAGGGACTATCATCCAGGTGTGTGCCCACATTATCCAAGGCTAAACCTAAAGAGCGGAGAGAAATGAGGTCTTTTTGCTTGTCTTTGGAAATAACTCAGGATAGTGAAGGTGTTTGGTCTTTGCCATGTGCCAGGCTCTATGCTAAGGGTTTTTTTATACTTTCCTCCTGTATTCTCTCAGCATGAAAACAGGGAGGGGGGTGGAATGAGAAACAATCACAAAGCCACCTGCAGTAAGGTGGATGAGGATGACACAGCACTCATTTATTCCACTAATATTTGTGGAGCCCCTACTGTGTGCCAGACACTGTCCTGTGTAGCATGCATCTTCATGTTTGTTATTGAGACTGTGATATGACAACATATGGCTGTGCAGAGAGAGGCAGCTGTGAGGCTATACGGTAGGTAAATCCTAGAAAAAGCATCTGTTTCCTACTCTAGGCTGGGGAGCCCTGGCCTTCATTTTGCAAATCAAAACCCAGGCCAAAGGCTTGGAGCTGCTTGAAGATCAGTCCTCAGAGGTCACTAAATGCTGCTAAGTGAGTGTTTCCATTTTCCATCTGTCACTCTAATCACAGACCCTGTGCTTTTTTCAATCACAGCAAGCTCCCACTTCTGGGGGACATGGGAGCAGACAGGACCCCCCTTTGCCAACTCTTTGTTAAACGTGATTCTCTGAAAGCTCCTCTCCAAACTCAGAAGGAAGCTGGAGCTGCTGGCCTGGGCTCAAGCTCCCAACAGCAGCAGCTCAAAGATGTCATGTGGTCTCCAGTAATTAGGCCTGCCAAACTCATCACCAAGGAGAGCCAGCACACTTAGGCAATTAGTGATGATTTGGCTAGTGTCCACCATTACCAGATGGCCTCCACAAATCTCCCGCTTTCTCAGAGAATTTATACATGAAGGCAAAAAACATGTCCTTCAAAGGTGTGGACGGAGAAAGCATTCTAGACATGCAGTGGGAAGAAAAGATATGCACTCTTTATCAACATCAATTACATGGCAGGCTTGGAGGCTAGACATTCCTGTGTTATTTATTATGTCAACTCTCACATCATCTGTATGGAGTAACTGCTAAGATTATCTGCGTTTTACTTGAGAGAAAACTAAGGCTTTGAGAGCATGTCCAAAGTCTACCAATAGAATATTTAAAGTTGGGATTCAAAGTCAGTTTTGTCTGGCTGCAAAGCACATGCTGGAATCACGTAGGCCATTCTGTGCTAATGTGGTAGGAAGACCTTTTAATATGTCACTTTCCCATCTTAGATTATGCCCCTCCCTTACATGCTTTTGTAGCACATATGAAGTCTTTTATTTATAGCTGTAACTGTCCTATGTTCAAGGCCTATGTTTCCCATTCGATTCAGTCAAGACAGGGCCTTGTTTTCTTCATCACTTTGTCCACAACTCTCTGCCTTGTGCCTGGTATATAAAAAGTGGTCACCAGCTACTTGTTGAGTGAATTAGTGAAACCAAACAGGCAAGAAAGAGAGTAAAAGAAAGAGACACAACTCATGAGAATATGAAAACATAATTGGGTTTCATATTTGAAAATATGTAACAGTGGTTTCCGGTTAACTAGGTCTCTGTAAGAACTGACTCATTGGAAAAGACCCTAATGGTGGGAAATATTGAAGGTAGGAGGATAAGGGGACGACAAAGGACGAGATGGTTGAATGGCCTCACCATCTCAATGGACGTGAGTTTGAGCAAGCCCTGGGAGTTGATGATGGACAGGGAAGCCTGGTTTGCTGCAGTCCATGGGGGTCACAAAGAGTCGGACATGACTGGGCAACTGAACTGGACTGAGTTCTCTGCAAGGGGGAGAAACTGCTCTGATCTGTAGCATTTGTCAGTTTCCATGGTATAAATACTCCCACCATGACCAGTTTCAAACCACAAACATGTTATCATTGAATGCAGAGTTGGGAAGAGATGTACAGTACTGGCTCTGGCCAGATCCAGCAGGGCTTTGTCAAGTCGGTGAGAATCCAGAGGAAGTCAGTCTCCTATCTGATTTTCATCTTCCCCTATCTATAGACTGAAGAGTCTAGACGATTGATTTCCATATTCTCTATCTCAACTATGACACTCTTTAAGCAGACGTATGATGCTTTCCATTCTCTCACTCAATTGGGGTGATATGAGTGAGAAGGAGGGATGTGAAGGACTGAACTTCCATAAGATAAGAGTAACTGTTCAGACTGATGTGCTGCTGTAAAACCTTGGCTCCTTGCTTGTGTTTCTCAGAAATATCTCCCAGTGCTTTAAAAATAGGTCACATTTTTACATCCAAATGAAGGATTCAGCCTGTTTGCATCCCAAATAAAATACAACTGCATGTCACCAATTTCTGAAGTCAAGCTTCAGTGGATTTTGGAAAGCTAGTGCTTAGCATTAGAAATCAGCTAAATAGAAAGCATCTTGTTACAAAGTGTTAGGTAGCCATAGAGAGACTTACAGGTTCTCTATTTGAGGAAGACAGATGGATGCAATGAGAGCAAGGTGATGCCTCTATTTTATGCCCTCTCTTAACCACCTCGTCTCTTCTTTTACCTTTTATAGTACACAGGCTCTTCATTCCAATGTGAATTTAGGATGTTGCAGAATAGTTTAGGGACAACAGAAAACTGTTATTGGGATTATAATCTGTAAGAACTGCATTTCTGCCTTTGCAATATATTGAATGGGTGATCACTTGGTCTTAACATCTCAGTATCACGGGACTGCTAAGTCACTAGCTCAAGTGTTCATTCTGTAGAAAATTAATAAACAGTCTTTCTAGAAACAGAACATTCTTTCAAGTAAAGTCACTGTGATTAGAAGAGTTCTGCCCAGACTATTTCAAGAGCTTTGGAGGCAGAGGATGAGCTGTACACTTTTGCCCTCTTCTGGGGCGCAGTGAAAAGGGGATCATTCAGAATGCTGGCAGTCACTCAGGCTAGTTAGATCTTTGGCCTTGAAGTTTGTCTCCACTCTTTGCTCCATCACTCAGTTGTGTCTGACTGTTTATGACCCCTTGGACTATGGCCCATCAGACTCCTCTGTCCGTAGGATTTTCCAGGCAAGAATACTGCTGTGGGTTGCCATGTCTTATTTCAAATTCAGACGTAAGGCATCTGTTGAACCGCCAGTATTTGTCAGGCATTTTGGAGGGGTAAGAATAGGAATGATGAAAACTAGCTTGCTCCAGAAGTTCTCAGTATGGTACCAGAGGACAGAGAGATGAATGAGTAGTCAAGGAGGACTGTGACTTGAATAGAAACAGAAATGTGTAGGAGAAGCCCAGGTCTTGGGGACATGTAGTAGGGAGAGAAGCCTCTGGAGTCACATCAAATTTCTTTACTATCTATGTGACATTAAGGGCTTCCCTACTGGCTCAGAGGGTAAATAATATGCCTGCAATGAGGAAGACTTGTGTTTGATCCCTGCATCAGGAAGATTCCCTGGAGAGAATGTGACCTTGAAGAAGTTCCTTTACCCTATAAGCTTCTGTTTTCCTATATACAAAATAGGAGAATAATAATCATGCCTATCGATCAAATTGATTTGAGGATTAGTTGAGATGATACATGTGAAACACTCACATAGTCTGTGACATATACTGAGCATTCAATAAATATCAGTTGGTTTTAGTTATTTTCCTTTGGGTAACATTTGGGGTGGGGTAAATGGGAGTGGTTATGGGTAGAGGTGGGGATGGGAAAGGGAACTACAGGCCAGGCAGAGTGACAAAGACATGAAGATGTGAAAGACCATCACGTATATGTGGATGATGCTTAATAGACCAGATTCATCTGACAAATGGTGGGAAATGGGAAGAAATGGATTTTAAAACAGAAGACTGGAACAAGCTTGGAAGGGACTGACAAGACTGAGTAAAGAAAGCAGCCTCACCTGAAGGCACCAGGACCCTCTGGCCTTCTTATGACGATGGGCACATCTGCTTGGCTGACACTGTGAGTGGGAAAGGGGGTAGTTCTGAGGCAGGGAGTCTCCTGAGGGGCTTGTATCTAGAAATACACATTAGGAGACCATTGGTGTTGAATGGCAGCTGACACCATGGGAGTGGGAGAAAGACTGTCACAAATAAGTGCAGAGAATCAATGATTAAGGCTTAGGGAACCCCATATTTCAGAAATGCCAGCAAAATAAGTACTGAAACTAATGAAGGAGATAGCAGGGCAGCCATCACAGATCTAGGATGGAGAGAGAGATCAGGCTTCATGAAGACAAGGAAAAAGGATGTTTCTGGGAGGATGGAGTGGGTTAGCATTGTCAGATACCACTGGGATGCCAAGTCGGCTGAGACTTGAAAAGGGGCCAAGAATTGAAGCAATTAGTGGTTCATTGATGGTCTAATTAGAGCAGTTTGATTGGCGTCCTAGATTATAGCTGAAAAAAAGGGAGGGCAGAGAGGGAAAGAAAATGAAGTAGTGAGTGTATACAACTCTTCAAGGAATTGGAAACTAAGGGATGAAGAGACAAAGGAAAGTCTGGGGCAGTGTAAATAGGAAGTTAAATAACATAAAAAGATTGGGATGTTGCAGTGCTTTTAAAGAGGTTAGGTTAAGAAAGAGGGATTGAAAAAAAGGATAGATGCCTGCAGAGCTTAGAGAAGAGTAGATTGAAAACTGCAAGTAGAGAAATTGTTGATGGGAGAGGAGACTGTCTTCCCTGGGTCAGGAAGGAGAAAAATAACACATAGGAGAATGCTTAAATTGGAAATGGTGGCATCCTGGCCTGAATTTCCTCTGTGCAAAACAGTAAGTTGCCTGTGAGTGGAGGGAAAGTACAGGTGGATACTGGATAATTGAGCAGATCAGTAAGTTTTGGAGCAGCCCCATGGACAATGAAATGTGAATAGAGATCAAGGAGAAGACTTAAAAACATTATCAAAGCAGAAAATTTGATACAGCCAAGATGGCTTCATTTTGATCTTCCTAGCATTTTGTGGGCATCCTGGGAGAATTTGCGAGAAGATATATATGTAAGTTGGATTCAGGTGAAGATTGACAAGAGAAGGACACAGTAGAAGGCTGTGGGGTAGAAGAATGGAATCTCCAAAGGGTTATTATTGATGTGGCTATTAGTGGGGACCACACTGTCAGAGGAGGAAGAAGAGGTGGGAAGGGCTCAGAGGCTGGTATACAAGCACAATAGGGAACAGAGAAATGTGAGGATGTTCCCCTTGCCATCTGCCCTCCCCATCATTCCCTCAAGATGCCACATACCATCTGTGTGTGTATTTCCATCAGTAGTGGACTTACATAGGAGAGCAAAGTAATCAGTGCTGAAAAACAGTACTCCAGAACATTCTATGGCAGTGGAGGTGATGCTGTTTATTCATGTATACCTTCTATTAGAGTGACACAGTATTGCCATGAAAATGGAACACTCCCTTCACCCAATAATCTTACAATTTGATTTCTAGCCTCTCTGGAGGGAGCCTACCTTTATTTTCCTCTTTACTTCTTCTCCATTTTACAAGTATATTCACAGTTTCAAGTGAGCAGAATGTTCCCGTGAGGTGTTTTAGTGGTCAAAGGAGGAATTTACCAAAGTAACTTGGCAGGTTCCATGGACACTGATCTACTCATGCTTGTCTTACAAATGATCTCAGAAATTCCTCCAGTGGTAAATTCCAACATGAGATTAGGCATTTTCCTCTTGCTCTTCAAAGTTGAACATACTCTGGTGGAGTTGTGTCATTATGCCTTGAAAGTGAAAGTTGCTCAGTTGTTTCCAACTCTTTGCAACTCCATGGACTATACAGTCCATGAAATTCTCCAGAACAGAATACCAGAGTGGGCAGCCTTTCTCTTATCCAGGAGATCTTCCTGACCCAAGGATCAAACCCAGGTCTCTTGCATTGCAGGCAAATTCTTTACCAGCTGAGCCACCAGGGAAGCCCTTCATTATGCCTTAGTGTGAATGAATTTGTCAGATGACTTGTGGAAACTAAGGATTATAGAGTTTACATTCTTTGACCGACTCATTAAAGAATTATAATTGTATCTGATAGGACAACTTGACAGTAAACTTAACTAACAGCATAATCAAGTGCTGTTGATCTTGCCATCCTTGGCAAGAAGAAAAGGAGAATACTATAAACAGACTGTCTAGAGGTGTAACAGTCCTCAGTTCAGTTCAGTCACTCAGTCCTCTCCAACTCTTTGTGACCACATGGTTTGCAGCATGCCAGGCCTCCCTGTCCATCACCAACTCCTGGAGCTTACTCAAACTCATGTCCATTGAATCAGTGATGCCATCCAACCATCTCATCCTCTGTCTCCCCTTCTCCTGCCTACAATCTTTGCCAGCATGAGAGTCTTTTTCAATGAGTCAGTTCTTTGCATCAAAGTATTGGCTAAAGTATTGGAGCTTTAGCTTCAGCATCATTCCTTCCAATGAATATTCAGGACTGATTTCCTTTAGGATTGACTGATTTGATCTCTTTGCAGTCCAAGGGACTCACAAGAGTCTTCCCCAACACCACAGTTCAAAAGCATCATTTCTTCAGCACTCAGCTGTCTTTATAGTCCAGCTCTCACATCCATACATGACTACTGAAAAAATCATAGCCTTGACTAGATGGACCTTTGTTGGCAAAGTAATGTCTCTGTTTTTTAATATGCTGTGTAGGTTGGTCATAAGTTTCCTTCTGAGGAGCAAGCGTCTTTTAATTTCATGGCTGCAGTCACCATCTGCAGGGATTTGGAGCCTCCAAGAACAGTCTTTCATTGTTTCTATTGTTTCCGTATCTATTTGCCAGGAAGTGATGGGACCGGATGCCGTGATCTGAGTTTATGTGATGTTGAGCTTTAAGCCACCTTTTTCACTCTGATTTTTCACTTTCATCAAGAGGCTCTTTAGTTCTTTGTTTTCTGCCATAAGGGTGGTGTCATCTATGTATCTGAGGTTACTGATACTTCTCCCGGCAATCTTGATTCCAGCTTGTGCTTCTTCCAGCCCAGTGTTTCTCATGATGTATTCTGCATATAAGTTAAATAAGCAGGGTGACAATATACAGCCTTGACATACTCTTTTTCCTATTTGGAACCAGTCTGTTGTTCCATGTCCAGTTCTAACTGTTGCTTCCTGACTTGCAGTTACCACTTATTACCATGCAACATTTTTATATTATTTTTGTCTGTAGGTTTCATCACTGTGACTCATTTATTTTGTAACTGCAAGTTTGTGCTTAATTTCTCTCCCCCATTTTTCTCATACCACACCTCCTCCTCTCTAGCAAACACCTATTCACTGTATCTGTGAGTCTGTCTTTGTTTTGCTTTGGTTGTTTTTGTTTTATTTCTTAGATTCCACATTTATGTGAAATCATAGTGTTTGTCTTTCACTTTCAGATGTATTTCACTTAGTACATTACCCTCGAGGTCCGTCTTTGTTGTGTGTGTGTGACATCTTCTTTTTCCATTCATGTATTGCTGCATACCTAGGTTCTACCATTGCTTTCATAACTTGGCTGTTGTAAGTAATGCTTCATAAGGATTCATATATCTTTTTAAATTTGCATTTTTTCTTAAAAATTACCCAGAAGTGAGATAGCTGGATTATATGATAGTTCTATTTTTAATTTTTGGAAGGACCTCTATGCTCTTTTCCATTGTGGCCGCACCAATTTATAGTCCCCCCAACAGTAATGCTCAATTTTCTCCACATACTTATCTTTTTGATAATAGTCATTGTGACAGATGTGAGGTGATATCTTTGTGGTTGTGATTTGCATTTTCCTGATAATTAGTGACGTTAAGCATCTTTCCAGATATCTGTTGACCCTCTGTATGTCTTCTTTGGAAAAATGTATGTTTTTTTAAATCTGATTTTTCTCTCTTTTTGATGTTGAGTTGTCTGAGTCATTTGTGTAATTTGGATGTTAACCTGTTATCAGATATATCATTTGCAAAAATCTTCTCTCATTCAGTATGTGATCTGTTTATTTCATTGATAGTTTCTTCCCCATGCAAAATATTTTTAATCTGTATTCATCTTATTTATTTTTACTTTTGTTTCTCTTGCCTAAGACATAGGCAAAAAAAAAAAAAAAAAAGAAATATTGCTGAGATAATACTGCCATGACTTCTTCTAGGAGTTTTATGATGTCAGGTTTACATTTACATGTTTAATCTGCTTTATATTTTTATAGGGTATGAGAAGGTCCAGTTTGTTACTTTTGCATGTAGTTGTCTTGTTTTCTTGACAGTGTTTATTGAATAGGCTGTCTTTTCCTCACTGTCCATTCTTACCTCCTTCGTCATAGATTAACTGCACAATAAATACATGTGGGTTATTTTGTTCTATTGATATATGTGTTTGTTTTTGTGTAGATACTATATTGTTTTGATTGCTGTAGCTTTAAAATATAGTTTGAAATTAGGAAGCACTGCACCTTGAGCTTTGTTCTTTCTAAAGATCATTTTGGCTAGCTTCAGTCTTTTGTGTTTTTATACATATTTTAAAGTTATTTTTCTAGTTTTCTGAAAAAATGCCTTTGGTGTTTTGATAGGAATTGCATTGAATCCATAGATTGCCTTGGGTAGTATGGTCATTTTAACAATATCATTTCCTCCAATCCATGAGCATGGCATATTTTTCCATTTTTTTGTGTCATCTTTAACTTCTTTCATCAGTGTTTTAAAGTTTTTCAAGTATAAAGCTTTTAGCTCCTTGGTTAGATTTGTGTCTTGGTATTTTATTCTTTTTGGTGCAGTTGTAAATGTATTGTTTTCTTAATTTCTCTTCCTGGCAGCTTGTTGTTAGTGTTTGGAAATGCAGTGCATCGGTTGATTAATTTTATAACTTGCAACTTTCCTGAATTCATTTATTAATTCTAATGGTGTCTGGTGGTGTCTTTAGGATTTTCTTTGTATAGTGTCATGTCATCGGGCAACAATGACCGTTTTACCTCATCCTTTCTAGTTTGGATCCCTATTACCCTTTTCCTTGTCTGATTGCTATAACTAGAATTTCCAACACTATGTTGAGTATTCATGATGAGAGTGGGTGTTCTTGTCTTGTTCCTGATTTTAGAGGAAATGCTTTCAACTTCTTGCCATTGAATATATTGTTAGTTATAGGCCTGTCATATATGGCCTTTTTACATTGCTGAATGTTCCTTTAGTAACCACTTTATTGAGGGTTTTTTAAAATCATAAGTAGATGTTGAATTTTGTCAAATGCTTTTGCATCATCTGTTGATATGATTGATAAGATGTTTTATTCTTCAGTTTGTTAATGTTTTGCATCACAGTGACAATCTTGCAAATATTGAACCATACTTGTATCCTTGGGATATATCCCACTTAATCATGGTGTATAATCCTTTGAATATATTGTTGAATTCAGTTTGATAATATTTCTTTGAGAATCTTTTCATCTGTGTTCATCAGTGGTATTGGCCCAAGGCTGGTGTCAGTCCCCAGGTGTGTGTGGGGATGGGAGACCCTGTGCTACTGGCTGCTTGGCCTCGGTGTTCTGACTGTTGGGTGGGTGAGCCTCCAGTGCTAATAGACTAGTGTGAGGACTCCAAAATTGTGTTTTCCAGCCCCACTCTCCTTGTAGTGGAGAGCATGCTCCTTTCAAACTGCCACCTCTGCACTGGGACTCAGAGCATGTGAGATTGTGAGTGATCCCATTACAAGTAGAGTCTGTTTCCTGAAGTTTCTATCAAACCCCACTTGCTTTCAAACCAGACATTCTTGGGACTTGTCTTCCCAGTGCAGGAGAACCATGCTGGGGATGGGGCAGCCCAGTGTGGGTCTCAGACCCCTCGCTCCTTGGGAAGAACCTCTGCAGCTGTGATTGTTATCTCATTTGTGGGTTGCCTAACCTGGCATTTGGGTCTTATCTAGACTGCTGCTCCTACCTGTCCTGTTGTGTTTCCTTCTTTATATCTTGAGCTGTGGAAAGCTTTTTCTGCTAGTCTTCAGGTTGTTCTCATCAATAGTTGTTCGGTAAATAGCTGTGATTTTGGTGTACCTGTGGGAAGAGCTGAGCTCAGGGTCTTCTTATTCTATCTTCTTGGCCATTAATTCCTTTGACACTTTCTAACAGCAGATTGGGGATCCAAGTTCAAATTACTCAGATTTCCTTTTAAAAACATGATAATTGCTCATGATTAAAACCCGGCAGTTATTTCTCCAGCTTCGCCATGTCTGCTCCTCATTCTGATGGTGCTAAGCTGATCTCAGTACTGAGCTTAATTATTTAGGAAGCTTCCCAAGGCATCCTTTCCCTTCTGATTCAAATCTGATCTCTCTGTGGCTTCCAATAAAGAGGTGCTGAGATGCAAACAAGCACTGTGAACCATGTATTTTAATAGGTATTTCAACTATAGGGAAGATGTGAAGAATTCTGAGAAAACAAGAGTCCCATCATCTGCAAAATGATGTTTCATCAGCCTAGAGTTTTATTTCTCTGCAAGAACTCTTAAGTCCCTGGAGCTGTTTCAATCCTGCCTCATTAAAAGTTAATATAATTTGGATTGGTGCTATTCGTTTTGTATCTGGACACCTCATTTACCCAGCTCAGGCTGGGTTTCTGTACACCAAGCCCACGTGGAAGTGCATGTATCCACCTTACCTTCATTCAAGTTGCACACCCAGATGGGAGTAATCAATAGCTGATCGTTGATAAATGGTTATCATTACAGAGAATACAGATTCAAATGTCAGCCAAAGAATGGATGCCAGCTATTTGTTGTTATATAATTCAGGACTGTCAGGAGGTAACAGAGAGAGATTGCTATGCTGTGTTCATTACCCAGCCCAGGGGAGGAGTGTTAAACATTAATATTTGAGCTCTGAAAGCGTCAGAAAGTTGATGGCCAGGAAAACTTTGTAAAGGGAATGGGAGGAAGCTTAGTAAGCCCACATTTCTCCAGCATGTACCGCAAAGGATTACTAATGTTGGAAATCCCTGTCTTAAGAGTTAAATTCTTTGTCCCCAAGTCCTCTTTGGTGGGACACTGTATGATCAAGAGAAAAAGAGAACAGGCAGGGCAGTATTTTTAGACTGAGACGTTATCCATGTGTAGTGGGGGTAGCTTCCTAAGTGTGATTATCCTTTCCTTTGGGACCCCCACAGTCGTTCAATTCATTACTCATTTGTATCTTTCCTTTTTTATTCATTTATCCAAAACATTCCATGGAACTCCTATCATATGCAAACACTTGTTGGGACAGGAATACAAAAATGTAACAAAAGCTAAAGTATGAATCTCTTCTCTGTAGTGCTTATATTTTGTATAGCTGGAAGACAGATTAAAGCATAATAGTTATTAAAATGTATATAATATGATAACTTATGGGGTAGAAACCCATGGAGTTATCAGAACATAGATCTGAGTGTATGTAGGGTGAGTGATAAGGGAGTGGCAGAAAGTGTCCTATATGAAGAAATATTCAATATTGATCTTGAATGATAAAAGCTTTACCATTCACTGGGTGGAGAAAATAGACAAAGCAATTGTCCAAAAGAGAATAAGTACTTTCTGCATGGGAGCAGGAAGATTCATTGGCTTGAAAAATAGTGGTGTGTGAGCTGATACAGTGTGGACTAAAAACAGGATAAGCAGGGAAAGAGTACCATGCTGAGAAGTGTTATATTTTGGTCTTGTGTCAAATGTCTCTTACAGTTTTGTTTTTTTTTTAAGTTATAGAAACATAGAAAAAAATGAGTCATCTGTATGTTTCTACATTGTATACAGAGCACTCTCAGGAAGTATATGGTGAATACAAGGCAGGGAGAATGTATTTAGGTCTTTGAAGCTAGGACTTTTGTAGTAATCCAGGTAAGAGGTGTTGAGGGCAGAACAAGCAGGTCTAATGTTGGTGTTTTTCACTGAGATGGAGAACATGGATGAGGAATAGGGATAAAGATGTCCATAAGGAGATTGGGGAAAGCACACACTGAGTTTGAAAACTCTGAAGAAATTTCTGTGAGGATGGAAGGAAGGAATGGAAGTGGAGGGTTTGATCTTAGCAGAGATATCAGAAAGCAGTGTCGGGGTTCGAAATAATTATAAAATGGATTGATGAAATGGTGGGGTTGGGGAATCATGGTAAGTGAGTGGAGACCTAAGAAAGAAAGCATGATGAGTCTCCACACACACTGTGGGGAGCAGAGGAGAAGCCAGGAAGGGAGACATTGTGGAAGTGATCAGAAAGGCCCGAGGGCGGCTGTGACTGCGGCCCAGAGTGAATGCTTCCGTCTTACAACAACAATAGGAAAATTTTCGAGGAAGGAAAACTTAAGTTGATCCTTACAATGAATGTAGTCTATTAATTACTTGTTTTCTTTTTTCCCATTTATATGAACAGTCTCTGTTGAATTTTAGTTGCCCATCTGCATTATGATAATAGGAGATGATGAAATTTAGTTATGGCAGTGCTTAGTACGTACTTCAGACGAATGTAAAAGCGAATTAGTAAAGCAGAATGCAAAGACTTCCACCATCATTATCTGAGAGTTTTATTTGCTCCTCACATAAGGAGAAGACCTCATTGTCATACTTACAAAGGTGATATGCTTTAATGACAAAAGAACCTTTCAAAGGAGTGGTTCCTCCATTATATTTTGTAATTAAGCTTGGGCTGTAACCAGAGGGAGTATGTGTCTCAGTTTTGTTTCATTTTTAATTTTTATTGAAATACAGTTCACTTACAATGTTGTGTTCACTTCAGGTGTACAACAAAGTGATTCAGTTATACATATATGTCTATATTCTTTTTAAGACTCTTTTCCATTATAGATTGTTGCAAGACATTGAGAATAGTTCCCTGTGCTGTATGGTAGGTCCTTGTGGGTTATCTGTTTTCTATATAGTTACCGTGTATATTGTAATGCCACGTTCCTACTTTATCCTTTCCCTCTTTCCCCTTTGGTAACTATAAGCTTGTTTTCTCTGTCTGTGAGTCTTGCTGTTTCATAAATAAGTTGATTTCTTTCATTTTTAAAAATTCCATGTATGAATGAAGTCATGTGATATTTATCTTTCTCTCTCTGACCTACTTCACTTAGTATGATAATCTCTAGATCCATCTATGTTCCTGCAAATGGCATTGTTTCTTTCTTTTTATGGCTGAGTAACAGTCCACTGTATACATATACCAGTTCTTCATGTCTCACTTTTATACGTGGTCTCTTGGCACTGAATGATTCAGGTTTATTGAGTCTTACTCGTAAGTATCTCATAGTCATACAGGAAGGCTTGATAAGTAGTGTCTAATCTCTCACCATACTAATTCATGCAGCAGGGTTTTTTTTTTTTTTTTTTTTT
>SJYC01034657.1:0-33004 GCA_006408675.1 Madoqua kirkii
TTTTTTTTTTTTAATCAGAGTCTGAGCTTGCATGGGAATAGTCTTGCTTTTAAGACATGCATTTCTTTTCAGCTTTCTTAACTATACATTTCCTCAACATTGTTGAATAAGATATATGGTCAACGTATTGTTTATGAGACAGTTCAGGTTTATAATCCTTTGGTCAACCATGTTTATTCCTAGATTAATGTCTGCTTTGGTGACATCAGAAATCCAGAGCAGAAAATGACACTGTGGGCATTTTAAACATTGTTAAAACATGGAATTCAACATCCAGCCCATCCATTTCTTTATACATTTGCTGCTGTCCTTTTGGGCATCCTTATCAGCTCACACATCTCATGCTCCAGCAATAAGTAATTTTCAAAGCTGCATTGCAATCCATGTGCAGCATGGTGTTCCTTAGGGACTTCGGTTACCTGAGGCCAGGGCCCAGAGGGAGCATAGTGCCTGCTAACAGGCACCTGGTGACTCTTTCCCCAGGCAGTTCCAACCATGCACTCTTAATAGGAAAGCCATATGCAACTCTGTCTCTAGTGTGTTAACTGGGGAAACAAACATAGCATCATTTCTCAGTTAGAATTGTTTCCAGAATTCCCATAAAAATTCCGTAAGACTGATTTCCCAGAAAGCTTATAAGAAAAAAGGAACATCTTATCCCCTATGGACTTATTCTAAGTAGCAATGTAAATTGATGTAGGCAGAGTTTCATGGGGAGCATGCCACAGAGGATGGTAATATGTCCTCTACTTAGTACTGTAACAATGAAAGAAAGGAAAGCAAGAACCGGGAATGGTGCATATAAACTGGTGTACAGAAGCTGCATTGATTTTCAAGATTCAGTTCCTCCTGAGGTAAAGGAGAAAGAATGAGATGTGTTTTTGATCAGAAAGTTCCAGAGACCTGACTTGTTGGGAGACTGTGCTAAGGAATTAATTGTGCTTGAGACCATGATCATAATTAGGCTTCAAGTATATCTGAATTATCTATCTGAATCACCAAAGCAAGTCTGGAACAATCTTCTCCAGAGATGATAAAATGTCTTGATTGGAGGAAGAACCTCTCCATAATCATGCTGCTGCTGCTGCTAAGTCTCTTCAGTCATGTCCGACTCTGGGCGACTCCATAAACGGCAGCCCACCAGACTCTTCTGTCCCTGGGATTCTCTAGGTAAGAATACTCAATAATCATACCCTTGGAGAAAACCTAACAAGTTATGTTGAGGGCAATAATATGAGTAATCATGAACTCTTTCTGAGATAGGAAGAAAATGTAATTGATTAAAACAACAAGGTATGAAATTATAGGAACTAATGGGTACAGTGTTCTAAAGATTTGCAAATTGAGCCAACAATATAAAACTAGTAAGCCTGGTGCTAGAAAAACAGAACACATGAACTGTAGCCCACCAGGCTCCTCTCTCTGTCCATTGAATTCTCCAGGCAAGACTATGGAAGTGGGGAGCCATTCCCTGGAATTGGTGAATTTAACTCTGATGAATATTATATCTACTGCTGTGGGCAAGAGTTCCTTAGAAGAAATGTAGTAACCCTCACAGTCAACAAGAGAGTCTGAAATGCTGTACTTGGATGCGGTCTCAAAAACAGAATGATCTCTGTTCATTTTCAAGGTAAACCATCCAATATCAGAGCAATCCATGTCTGTGCCCCAACCAGTAATGCTAAAGAAACTGAAGTTGAATGTTTCTGTGAAGACCTACAAAGCCTTCTAGAAATAACACCCAAAAAAGATGTCCTTTTCATTATAGGGTAATGAAATGCAAAAGTAGGAAGTCAAGAGATACCTGGAGTAACAGGCAAATTTGACCTTGGAGTACAGAATGAAGCAGGGCAAAAGCTAACAGAGTTTTGCCAAGAGAACGCACTGGTCATAACAAACACCCTCTTCCAACAACACAAGAGAAGACTCTATACATGGATATCACCAGATGGTCAATACTGAAATCATTGATTATATTCTTTGCAGCTAAAGATGGAGAAGCTCTATACAATCATCAAAAAAAAAAAAAAGGACCGGTAGCTGACTGTGGCTCAGATCATGAACTCGTTATTGCCAAATTCAGAGATAAATTGAAGAAAAAAGGGAAAACCACTAGACCATTCAAGTATGACCTAAATCAAATTCCTACGATTATACAGTAAGGGATTATACAAATAGATTCAAGGGATTAAATCTAACAGATAGGCTGCCTGAAGAACTATGGATGGAGGTTTGTGACATTATACAGGAGGCAGTGATCAAGACCATCCCAAAGAAAAGGAAATGCAAAGAGGCAAAATGGTTGTCTGAGGAGGCCTTACAAATAACTGAGAAAAGAAGAGAAGCCAAAGACAAAGGGGAAAAGGAAATGTATACTCATCTGAATGCAGAGTTCCAAAGAATAGCAAGGAGAGATACGAAAGCCTTTCTAAGTGATCAGTGAAAAGAAATAGAAGAAAACAATACAATGGGAGGAAGAGACTAGAGATCTCTTCATAAAATAAGAGATACCAAGGAAACACTTATACAAAGATGGGCACAATAAAGGACAGAAATTGTATGGACCTAGCAGAAGCAGAAGATATGAAGAAGAGGTGGAAAGAATATACAGAAGTACTGTGCAAAAAAGATCTTCACGACCCAGATAATCATGATGGTGTGATCACTCACCTAGAGCCAGACATCCTGGAATGTGAACTCAGGTGGGCCTTAGGAAGCATCACTATGAACAAAGCTAGTGGAGGTGATGTAATTCCAGTTGAGCTGTTTCAAATCCTGAAAGATGACTCTGTGAAAGTGCTGCACTCAATATGCCAGCAAATTTGGAAAGCTCAGCAGTGGCCACAGGACTGAAAAAGGTCAGTTTTCATTCCAATCCCAAAGAAAGGCAGTACCAAAGAATGCTCAGACTACCACACAATTGCACTCATCTCACATGCTAGTAAAGTAATGCTTTAAATTCTCCAAGCCAGGCTTCAGTAATACATGAACCATGAACTTCTTGATGTTCAAGCTGGTTTTAGAAAAGGCAGAGGGACCAGAGATCAAGTTGCCAACATCCGTTGGATCATCGAAAAAGCAAGAGAGTTCTAGAAAAACATCTATTTCTGCTTTATTGACTATGCCAAAGCCTTTGAGTGTATGAGTCACAATAAACTGGAAAATTCTGAAAGAGATGGGAATAGCAGACCACCTGACCTGCCTCTTGAGAAACCTGTGTGCAGGTCAGGAAGCAACAGTTAGAACTGGACATGGAACAACAGACTGGTTCCAAATCAGGAAAGGAGTATGTCAAGGCTGTATATTGCCACCCTGCTTATTTAACTTCTATTCAGAGAGAAACGCTGGGCTGGATGAAGCACAAACTGGAATCAATATTGCTGGGAGAAATATCAGTAACTTCAGATATGCAGATGACACCATCCTTATGGCAGAAAGTGAAGACGAACGAAAAAGCCTCCTGATAAAAGTGAAAGAGGGGAGTGAAAAAGTTGGCTTAAAGCTCAACATTCAGAAAACTAAGATCATGGTATCCGGTCCCATCACTCATGGGAAATAGACGGGGAAAGAGTGGCTGACTTTATTTTTTGAGCTCCAAGATTGCTGCAGATTGTGAGTGCAGCCATGAAATTAAAAGACGCTTACTCCTTGGAAGGAAAGTTATGACCAACCTAGACAGCATATTAAAAAGCAGAGACATTACTTTGCCGACAAAGGTCCATCTAGTCACCGCTATGGTTTTTCCAGTAGTCATGTATGTATGTGAGAGTTGGACTGTGAAGAAAGCTGAGCACCGAAGAATTAATGTTTTTGAACTGTGGTGTTGGAAGAGACTTTTGAGTGTCCCTTGGACTGCAAGGAGATCCAACCAGTCCATCCTAAAGGAGATCAGTCCTGGGTGTTCATTGGAAGGACTGATGTTAAAGCTGAAACTCCAACACTTTGGACACCTGATGGGAAGAGCTTACTCTTTTGAAAAGACCCTGATGCTGGGAAAGATTCAAGGTGGGAGGAGAAGGGGACGACAGAGGATGATATGGTTGGATGTCATCACCGACTTGATGGACATGGGTTTGGGTGGATTCTGGGAGTTGGTGATGGACAGGGAGGCCTGGCATGCTGCAGTTTATGAGGTCGCAAAGAGTCGGACATGACTGAGCAACTGAACTGAACTGACCACTTTTATGCTACAGAAAAGGCAACGTCATTACTGCTTACTTAAATAGTTTTGGGAAGACTGTGTTTAAGCGTAGTTCAGAGAGCTATTTAGAGATTTGTATTGTGTTTTCATGCCTAATTCACCATCTTTCCTCAAATTTACCCCTAACTTAAACTAGGCCTGTTCTCAACCTATATGATAATTTTGCCTAACAGAATGTCTCTTTAGGTATTAGCCCGCTTAGGTGGGCCTCTTGTGAGCAAGTGGGAATTCTTGATTGTTAATATCAGATTAACTTCATTATAGTCTCATACCTGTAATGATCTGCTTTATTGGAAAAATTCCACCCTCAAGGCTTTAGACAGTTGGGTGTAAACTTACTACTCTATTGCTAGATGCATTTAATTTGCAGAAATCGACATTCTCAGTGAAAGGGTCGATTGTTGTTCAGTCACAGAGTCACTGTATATGACTCTTTGCAACCCCATGGACTGTAGCCCACCAAGCTCCTTTGTCCATGGAATTCTCCAGGCAAGTATACTGGGGTGGATTGCCATTTCCTTCTCCAGGGTATCTTTCCAAATTCAAGATTTGAACCTGCATCTCCTGCTTCACAGGCAGATTCTTTACCACCGAACCACCAAGTAAGCCCCAAAGTGCCAATACAGACAATACTTTTTAAAATGGACACATAACACACAAAAAGGAGTTTGAAAATCTAAACTCAGCTCACATGGTCACCCAAAGGAATAATTGTATGTGGTATTTCCAGGTGAGAGGGAATGTAGATTGGATTCTCAGAGACTGGAAAATGTTTTGATGGTCTCTGGATAAAAGCACAAAATGCTTGAAATTGGATCTACTGTAGGACATCCGGCCTGGGTGCTCCCAGAGCTGCCTAACTGCCTGTGCCATCCTTGTCAATGGCACCGTGGTCTGAGTGGATTTTCAGCACAGCCTGTCCTCCTGGGCTCCTTGTTTCTTCATTACCAACTGTAGACTCCACCTCCAGAGCCATACTCTGCCGCTACCAATACAGCATTGTAAAGTAAAATAAAGTAAAAAAAATAAATAAATTTTTTGCATTGAATCAAATCTTTCTTTCCCTGTCCACCTTCCTGTGGTTAGTACATTAAGCAATAAATTAGTCAGAACAACCCAAATTGGTGGAGAGAAAACAAATACATTTCATTACTTAGATAAACAGTGGTGTGTAGGTTGCCTGAATTCCCAAAAGTACTTCCGCAATCATTATTTTGCTTAGCATATGTTAGAGAAGGCTTAATTGAACAAACTTCCAACAGCTTGGCTATAGCAAATATCCTTTTGTGCCCTAGTTTTCAAGTGGAGATCAGACAGACATGTGGTCCTGCTCTTGAGAATTCTGTGTAAGGAAGTCTTTTACTGGTGTCAGGTGCATGTGTTAATTGAGCGATTTTTCCTAGCCTTGATTAAAAACCCCACGATGCCCTGAATAGATTTGCCTTAGAAACTACCTTGATAAGGTTTATAGATCAATTTCACTTGCAGAGCTTGGGCTTTTGTTTGGAAGGGGGTTTTCATTTTTTGCTCATTTAATTTCTTCCTGGTACCCATCTGAACAGTATCCAGAGAACAATGCTACACCTAATTTGCTCCTGCAAATGAGAGCAATTAAAATAACTTGACAAAAGTGATGGAGGCTCTCACATGATTTACAAGAGTGCAGTATAATAACTCTGTTTATTCCTTTCTCCTGTGACTTGCCAGTGGCCTTGGAAGTTTAGATGTTAAGTGCTCACAGCTCAATTTTGACTTGCCTGCTCAGTCCTGGGTCCCCACTGAAGACAGGCAGGTTTTGGTATGACCTCTAGTGCTGGAGGAAATGGATTCGATGATCCAAGTAATCTTTACAAAAAAAATACTTTCAGTGAAACCACAGGGATCTGCTTCTAAGCTGCTCTCCCTGGTTCAGAGAAAGAGAGAGAGGTGGCATGTATAGCAGGAAGAACAAGACAAACTGATGCGCTTTGGAGTCTGATGGTCCTGGATTATAATCCAGTTTTGATCACTACATTTGGGATCTTCAATTCTGTTGTTTAACCTATGAACCTGTTTCATTGGACGTGACAATGGCCAGCATGAGATTTTCCTTGTGTGTTTCCTTTCCACTTCCCCTCCTCCGACTCGACAACTCTATCTCCACAATGACCTTATTTTAGTGCCGCCTACAGGCTTAGTTCTTTGTACTTCCAGACATTTACCTGTGCTGTGCCTCTTGTTTACAACCCCCCTCTCACCTCCCATCCTCTCTCTATCTGCCTACCTCATCCACTCATGCTTCAAATCTCAGCTTGAATGCCACTTACTTCCACTGGTCTTTTTTTTTTGACACTCTCCCCACAGTCTAAATTAAGTTACCTCTCATTGCCTATTTTTTATAGTCTTCTCAATTAACTGTCATAGAATTAATTGTAGTTCACAGACGTGTTCATATGGTAATCACCTGACACTCTTGATTCTATCTCCCTATCTTTCTGTCGTAATTCTCTTTAGAATGCTTACTAATTTCTTATTAACTTTGGTCCAATTTATTATTCTCTACTCTTCCTCAGACTATAAGCTTCAGAAACCTAGGGACTTTGACTGTTTTATTTACAGCTGCATCCTCAGCGCTCAGCACAGTGGCCCTGGAATGAAGCTGGACTTAAAAAAATAAAACATGTAGAATGAATGGATGTTTGAATCAATGGTGGGTGGATATGCCCTTTGGTAGTAGTTGGAAGATCAGAGAAGGTGGATATCAAGCGCCTAATGTAGTGAGAGACAGTCTTGGCAGTGGAACAAAAGGTGGTTGCTGTTACTGACATTTATGAAGAGGCATATCACAAAGAAGACAGGAAGGGTTTAGTCCAAAAAAAATCTGAGTGTATTTCTGGACTGTGAGCACATCCAGTGTATGGTGATGTTCTTTTTTTTTTGACACTCTCCCCACAGTCTAAATTAAGTTACCTCTCATTGCCTATTTTTTATAGTCTTCTCAATTAACTGTCATAGAATTAATTGTAGTTCACAGACGTGTTCATATGGTAATCACCTGACACTCTTGATTCTATCTCCCTATCTTTCTGTCGTAATTCTCTTTAGAATGCTTACTAATTTCTTATTAACTTTGGTCCAATTTATTATTCTCTACTCTTCCTCAGACTATAAGCTTCAGAAACCTAGGGACTTTGACTGTTTTATTTACAGCTGCATCCTCAGCGCTCAGCACAGTGGCCCTGGAATGAAGCTGGACTTAAAAAAATAAAACATGTAGAATGAATGGATGTTTGAATCAATGGTGGGTGGATATGCCCTTTGGTAGTAGTTGGAAGATCAGAGAAGGTGGATATCAAGCGCCTAATGTAGTGAGAGACAGTCTTGGCAGTGGAACAAAAGGTGGTTGCTGTTACTGACATTTATGAAGAGGCATATCACAAAGAAGGCAGGAAGGGTTTAGTCCAAAAAAAATCTGAGTGTATTTCTGGACTGTGAGCACATCCAGTGTATGGTGATGGACAGGGGGGCCTGGCGTGCTGCGATTCATGGGGGTCGCAAAGAGTCGGCCAAGACCGAGCGACTGAACTGAACTGAAAGGGGTCTGCAAAATCCTACCGTGACTCTTCATCCACACCACCTTACTCCCATAGCTGCACTCCCTCTGTGGCAGATGGGACCACGCAGAGTTCATTGAGCAGCCATGGAGTTTCATTCTTCTAGCTTTTGCACACTACCTGAAGTTTTATCCTTCCGCCTGAAATAGCAGACGGGTCGGGCCGAGTTAACCTCCACCCTAACATACAATTAGGGATTCCTGATTTTACAGGTGAGTTTCACAGAATCCCAACTTTTAGTCAAGGCCAAATGAAACATGTCTATGTCAAATTCTTGATAAATTGTCACAGCTATAGCCATAACACCAGATTATTGATATTTTTCTCCTTAGTTTTCAGAGACACCCTCTATTGAGTTTGTGAAAGATCCCTTTACTAAGATGGAAAAATTGAGTCTACAGTCTTAAAGCTAAGATACTAAACCAAAAATTACCTCTCTTTCCCCTTCTTATGCTCTGAATTGAGAAAATAGAGAAATAACAAGCCCAGGATACAATGAGATACTGTGCATACACTGGATAGGATGCATGGGGCTTCCATGTTTGAGTTGGGTCAAGTGAGGAAAAAGTCATTAAACAGAACTTTAGTTTTAATAATAGAAATAGTCTTTTCTCAGCCATTATTTTTTTTCCCCCAGTAGAAGTAGATGGATAGTCTTACTACATTAATACTATATTACTTGGCAGCATAATATCAGGAGATCCTTTTTGGAGGAGGAAACTGAGGTTCACAAAATCATCTTCATAATGAACACATCAACACTGCTTGACTTGGCGGTGCAGAGATGCTGTGCTACAGCTCCGTCAAGCAGGTTAGTAACTCAAGTCCCTATGAAGTTAAGCTGGTGATGTATGTGGGAAAAAATGATCAGCTTAAAGAGAAAAGTTTATTTTCCAGTGAAAAAGAGTGGCTGTTCAATGATAAATGGCAATGGTCAACTGACTTCAGAGTTTGAGGAAAATAGGGAATGGTAGAGACTGTGACCAGCCAGAAACTAATCTGAAAGAGGTGTCTGCTGTAGACCCTACCCAGTTGTTCCAAGAGGATGAGCCTGCTTGTTGTCAGGTCTTCATATGCTTCAGTGCTACCTAAAAACCTAGCTTTTGGGCTGAGGTTTCCCAGTTTCACCTATTTTTGTCAATTAATGACAGTTATTTAAATTGCTTTTATTTGCAAATATTGGGAGTGCTCTGAAGGCTTCCTTACCATGAAATCTTCCTCATTCCCTGTGTCACTTACGTATGATCAGGTCCTGAGTCTGGAACCGCCACTCATGCACAGAACACTCGGTACTAAACTTGGCTTCTTGTTAGAGGGGCCAATTGTGGCACCATGAGAGCTGATGGAGTCCATTGCTGTCTTGGGCCCAGGCTGTGTAGACCACTGCTCAGGAGTGGTCTAGCTCACTGCACTTCACATACCCCTTGGCACCACTCCTGGTGATCCAGAAGGCTAGACCTAGTCATTGACATCACCGTCTCAGTAGGCAATCTCATAGTGCTAACTTGAGGCTGGCTTTCCTGAAATGTGGTGCCTACTTACTGAACCATTTGACCCCTCCAGTTACTTAAGAATCTTCTTCAACACTGGTGCTCTGAAAGGCCATATTAACAGGTCTGTTTTCATTCTTTGTCCCACGTGTTGTACGGGCCCCATCAGTACAAGATCTCATGTTTTTGGCTTTAGCAAGATTTTTCCATTCCTTGTAACATTTTTCCCTCTAGATTCTGTCTTTCAAGACCTCTTATCAGTTGAATGTTGCACTTCTTGAATGAATTTTCCCACTATCCTATTTTTTATCTCAGTTTTCCTTCTGTATGCCCATTTGTTTTATTTTCCAAGAGCTATTACCATCTATATGGTAAATGGAGCTTCCCAGGGCTTCCCTGGTGGCTCAGGGGAAAAGAATCTACCTGCAGAGCAGGAGCTACAGGAGACGCAGGTTCGATCCCTGGGTCAGGAAGATCCTCTGGAGAAGAGCATGGCAACCAACTCCAGTATTCTTGCCTGGAGAATCCTATGGACAGAGGAGCCTGGTGGGCTGCACTCCATGGGGTCGCCAAGAGTTGGACACAACTGAAGCAACTTAGCATGCACACATGGGGCTTCCCAGGTGGTGCTAGTGGTAAAGAGCCAGCCTGTCAATGCAGGAGATGTAAGAGACGTGGGTTCGATCCATGGGTCAAGAAAATCCCCTGGAAGAGGGCAGAGCAACCCACTACAGTGTTCTTACTTGGAAAATCCCATGGACAAAGAAGTCTGGTGGGCTGCAGGCCAGTGGGCTTGCAAAGAGTCGAACACGACTGAAGTGTCTTAGCATGAACATATGGTAAATGGAGTTTTAAAATGTTGACTATTGCATTTTTAACTTGGAGGCTTTTCTTATTCTTTCATTATTCCTTTCTAAAATAGCATGGCAGTCTCATTTTATGAATGCAGTGCCTTTTCTTCCTTCTAACATGGTATTGGTTACCTTTAACAAGTTTTCTTTCCCTCCACTTATCACTTTTCTGTATTAGGAGTTTTTCCTGCTTTGTCAGTAACTGTCTGCCTGTTACAGGCTTTATTTAAGTGTCCAGTGGTCTTTTGTTGTCTACACATGTTAAAAGTTAGACAGACAACTAACTCTCTTTTGTGCAGGGAAGCAGGGAGGTCAGTTCTGTCGCTCAGTTGTGTCTGACTCTTTGCGACCCCATGGACTGCACACCAGGCTTCCCTGTCCATCATCAACTCCCAGAGCTTGCTCAAGCTCATGTCCATTGAGTCAGTGATGCCATCCAGCCATCTCAGCCTCTGTCGTCCCCTTCTCCTCCTGCCTTCAATCTTTCCCAGCATCAGGGTCTTTTCTAATGAGTCAATTCTTCACATCAGGTGGCCAAAGTATTGGAGCTTCAGCTTTAGCATCTGTCCTTTGAATGAATATTCAGGATTGATTTCCTTTAGGATTCACTGATTTGATTTCTTTGAGGTCCAAGGGACTCTCAAGTGTCTCCTCCAACACCACAGTGCAAAAGTATCAATTCTTAAGCGCTCAGCTTTCTTTATGGTCCAACTCTCAGATCCATGCGTGACTACTGGAGAAACCAGAGCTTTGACTAGTCGGACATTTGTTAGCAGAGCAATGTCTCTGCTTTTTAATATGCTGTCTAGGTTGGTCATGCAGTCACCATCTGCAGTGACTTTGAAGGCCAAGAAAATAAAGTCTGTCACTGTTTCCATTTTCTCCCCATCTGTGTGCCATGAAGTGATGGGACCAGATGCCATGATCTTAGTTTTCTGAATGTTGAGTTTTTTTAAAATATAAATTTATTTATTTTAATTGGAGGTTAATTACTTTACAATATTGTATTGGTTTTGCCATATATCAACATGTGTCCACCACAGATATACACGTGTTCCCCATCCTGAACCCCCCTACCACCTCCCTCTCCATACTGTCCCTCCTGGTTGTCTCAGTGCACCAGCCCTTAGCATCCATTTTAAGCCAGCTTTTTCACTCTTTTCTCATTTTAGTCAAGAGGTTCTTTAGTTCTTCTTCGTCTTGTGACATAAGGGTGGTATCATCTGCACATCTGAGGCTATTGATATTTCTCCAGGCAATCTTGATTCCAGCTTGTGTTTCATCCAGCCTGGCATTTTATATAATGTACTCTGTGTATAAGTTAAATAAGCAGGGTGACAATATACAGCCTTGATATACTCCTTTCCCAATTTGGAACCAGTCTGTTGTTGCATGTCCGGTTCTTGACCTGCCTATAGATTTCTCAGCAGGCAGCCAAGGTGGTCTGGTATTTCTGTTCCTTTAAGAATTTTACACAGTTTGTTGTGATCCACACAGTCAGAGGCTTTGGCATAATCAGTAAAGCAAAAGTAGGTGTTTTTATGGAACTCTTGCTTTTTCAATGATCCAGCAGATGTTGGCAATTTGATCCTTTATTCCTCTGCCTTTTCTAAATCCAGCTTGAACATCTGGAAATTCATGGTTCACATACTGTTGAAGCCTTACTTGGAGAATTTTGAGCATTACTTTGCTATCATGCAAGATGAGTGCAATTGTGTGGTAGTTTGAGCATTCTTTGGCATTGCCTTTCTTTGGGACTGGAATGACAACTGACCTTTTCCAGTCCTGTGGCCCCTGCTGAGTTTTCCAAATTTGCTGGTGTATTGAGTGCAGCACATTCACAGCATCATCTTTGGGGATTTTTAAGAGCAGGGTAAGGTCCTGGTTGAATGGTGGTCTTCTCTTTAGAATGGTTCAGTAGAGTGATGACCTGCCTCATTAAAGAGCCTCCAAATTCAGTTGGTATTTTCTCTGTCACACAGAAGGTCCCCAGAGAATTGCCCATTTTTTCTTACTTTGCTTTTTTGCTTTCTTCCTGCGGTTACTGGAGGTAGAACAAATGGCTCCGACTGGTAGTGTTCTTGGAGCTGAGTTGCACAGTGCTGAGACAGGTATCATTCAGTGTGATTTTCCTGAAACTACTTGCTTTCTACTCCTGGCTTCCTCCCCAGTCTTCATGGAGTAATCATCTCAGAGTTCAACATACTTCTTTTCTGATTTCTCAAAAAGATTTTTAGATTTGGTCAAAGAAAACAAAAATCTAAAGCTTTTAGATTTACTCAAAGTAAAAAAAAATTGAGATTGCCTATTAAAATTGGAATTTCAGATAAATGAGGAATAGTTTTTTAGTATAGATGTGTCCCATGCGTCAGCTGGTGTCTGAAATCTGAATTTCACTGGGCCTTTGTGTTTTATCTGGTGGCCCTGCCCACATCATTGGAAGCGCACAGCAGGAGCCTGGCTGCATCTCTATGTGAGGTGCCAGGGATCTGGGGGAGCCATGGCCCTTTCACCAGCTTTCTGCCTTGTTCTTCCCCCCGTCCTCATGGTATTTGCTCTTCCCAAGCTCAGTCCCTCATGCAGTTCTGCAAGGCACATCTTTTTCCTCTCATTGACTTGGTCATCTGGTCTGCGTACTTTTGGTCTTTGGGCTCCTCTGTGCTCCCATGTGTTTCCTTTCATCTAACATGCAACTGATTATAGGCTGCACCATCCCTTTGTTGACCTAATGGAAAATCCACAACATGGGAGTTGTGAGTTTGTGTTATTCAAATTCTTATTGAGGACTATAGCCTGGGAGACAGCTTTGAGTAGTTTTTCCAAAGACATAGGGGAGGGGTGTGTGTGTATGTGTGTGTGTATATATTCACTTTTTCGCTAAGAGACACATGCAGTTAAGCATACATCTTGATAAAAAATTACTGCTAATCATAAAGAATGGATATCTCAAGTTAATGATTTTAGTGCTCTCCTATTTATGGAAAGATGCAATAATCAGTGGTCATTGAAATTCTTCCTGAGATAGGCATCTAACCTTTTGGGGCCTTTTTTATCTGAAGCACAGAGTGCCTCTTACTATTATTTTTTCATCCTGATTTCTCAGAATGCACTGTCAGGGTACAACTGAGGGGGTTGTGACTTCACCCTTGGACAACTAGATGGTGAGTGACACTCTCTGTTCTTTTTTATTTACACACTGTGTAATGAGTAATGACGAAGGGCAAAAATTGCTGTCAACTAAATTTGTAAGATGCCGCCAGTTGTAAGAGTCATCTTGATCTTAGAAATGTTCAAGTGTGAAAAAACAGGCACCTTTTAAAACTGATGAAACCTAGTCATCTTTCTGTTGTTTCTGAGTCTTCCCCAGAGTAGTTACCTCTCTTATTTACTTGATCTCGCCTTCCATCTTAGTCTATAGAGGAATTTCACGGGTTTATTCTTCCTTATTCCTCTAGTATTCTTTGATTCTCTGGAACTGTCAGATGAACTTGTTGTTTAGCAGGAAGAGGCACACTCTCTGGCTGTGTGTTTCCCTTCTGTTCCCACCAGATATTGGGCAGTCTGGTGGGAATGGACAGTCAACCAAGAGCCGCTTGGCTCAGGAAAGTTCCAGCCTCACCTGATGCCCAGCCCCCTGCCATCGCTACTGCAGCCCAGAAAATACTTGATTCTCACCCCTCTCTGCTGTGATGCTGTAACTGTTTCAGCTAGAACAGGACTTTTGAGGCATGAGCAGCTCATTTCAAAAGGCAGGAGGTGGGGCAATGAGCCCCCATGCCAGGTGAGACAGCAGGAATAACAGGAGCCATTTATCTTGCTGTGTTCTTTATGCTCATCCTTGAGAAATGTTGTTGCTCTCCCTTCTACCCTTCCTCCAGTTATCTCTGCACCTATTCTTTTCATTCTGTTCCAGTGTTCCTTTTCCTTATTTTCTTTCCCAGCCTTGGACTTTTGTTTTCTTTCTTTCATTCATTCAACAATATGCTGGTTACTATGTGGGGCGTAGCACTGACTCAGACATGCAGTAGTCTCCACGTTCACAGAGCTTATACTCAGTGGAGGTGGGGTGGTGTACAGAGAATAAAAGAGTAAAGTATGTGATGTGTTACAATGTGAACAGTCCTATGGGTAGAAAGAGCATGCAAGAAAAGTGGCTGGGTAGAAGGGCAGGGCATTGCTGTTGTGAACAGGATGCTTTAATAAGTTCTATGAAAGTCAGGGACCTCTAAGGAAAGGCTTGAAGGAGGTGAGATGGTAAGCCAGACCATTATGTGGGGGGTGGAGGAAACATTCCAGGCAGAGGGGACAGCAGATACAGCTGTGCGGAGGCAGGGGCATGCCTAAGAAAGTTCAAGAGAGAGAGAGAAGAGAGGCCATAGTGGCTGGGTAGAATGAACAAGGATTTTGAGACTGAAGTCGGGGAGGGAGGGCCCACATCAGGTGGGACTTTCTCATCATCATCATCATGTCTCCTGAGCTTCCACTTGACATGATGTGAGAAGCCTCATGCCCTCACCTCTGCATTTCTTTCCTCCCAAGAGAGGTGCCTTTGGCAGAGAAGGGATGGGATGTACTCTGTATTTCCTCAGGATCTTATGAAGGCCACTCTGCTTTCTAAAAATCCTCCTCTCTTCTAGTTTCCTTTGAAAAATTCAGTTTGATATCCTTACCACCTCCCATCAAGCTCCCCTTTTTCAAGCTGTGTTCATTCCTGTTATCAGCTGTGTATGACTCCTGTTTTGGTGTCTCATCGTGTGCCTGACCATTCATTTCAGGACTGAGAATCATATAAAATATGCATGGTGTTCTCAGTGTTTAGTTTTTAGTTCAGAGATTTAATCTGACAAATTACCCTTTATCTCATGTATGGTGACTGATGTTCACCAGTTTTCCCTTGAACTAAAATATAAAGTAACATATTCCTTTGGAGAGAAATGAGAAGTTTGTATTAGTTACAGCTAGGGTGCTATTGTTAACAGCCAGTCAAATATAATCCTTTAACAAGTGTCAAGTATAACCCTTGTACTTGGAGAAGAAATGTATCAATAAATGGTGTAAATGTCCTCTACAGCATTGACAGTATAGGAAGAAAACTTTCTCGGTTTCTTTCAAGGTTGCGAGAGAGCTCAAAGAGTACCTTTTGATCACATTCATTCAAGATGAGAATCATAAAATAGAAACCTGATTAAACAAAACACCTAACTATAATTTGCTGTAGAATCTCAGGGCTAGAAGGAAGGTCTGGATCAGGAATCTGGCCCAGCAGCTTATTCTATCCTGGTACCATCTCAGTTGTTTGGTCCATCTTTTCTTGTACACTTTTATGGATGAGTTGTGCCTATAATAGCTGCAACATTTTCAGAAATCTATTATCTCCCCAAAGTAGCTCTTTTCCTTGAGCTGAACCCAAGTACTTCTTATAATGTTCATTTTTACTTTGGGGACAATATGGAACAAATTTGCTGTCACTTAAAGTTTTTGTCTGTCTTTCTAATTGAAGCTGGATTTCTCATCCACAGTGAACCTTCTCTTTTGACACCAAGTACCTCCTTTCACCCTGGTTCCTTTAATCCCTCTTCCTTGGGCTTGGCTTTCAGTTTTTCTACCTTCATGCTCATCTGCCTTTTAGCCATCGTCCTGCTGACTGGTAGGGAAAGGGAGCTGGTAGAATTTAAATTAATGGTTCATCCTGGATGTTAATACTTCTGAAACATTCTTGGAGCACATTGCTGCAGTCTGACAAGAAAAAACAAATGGGGATTTTGGGAGGTGTTGTGAGATTTTATTTACTTATATTACCCCAAATATCATGAAATCTTGTGCTTAAGGAAGCTCAGAGATAATATACCCCAACACATTCATTTTGCAGGAGGAGAGGAAGTGTCTTGCCTGAGACCAGACAGACAACAGAGGTGACAGTGGCAAGTCTGGGAGTCAAATCCTAACCCATATCCCCTGACTGGCGGCTTAGTGTGCCTTCCATGCCCCTTAGTGCCAGGTTCTAGCTGGGGACAGTGCTTCCCTGGTGTGTCTGACAAGAGAGTGACCCTGCTGATGGGAGTTTATGAAGCACACTGCTTCAGGAAGGATGCTTTTATAGCATCAGGGAAGCAGGTGTGACCCCTTAAATCAGCCCTTCCAACCTCAGAGTGAGAGCTGTGACAGCTAACTTCCTTCTGCACCCCCTGTTTCCTTAAAACAGAGGCTGGCAAACTGTAGCCTTCAGGCCCAAACCAACATGTGACCTGTTTTTATAAATGCAGTTTTATTGGGACATAGCCATTTCTTGAGCTTCCCTAGGGGCAGCAGTGGTAAAGAATCTGCCTGCCAATGCAGGATACACGAGAGACATGGGTTTGATCCCTGGATCAGGAAATTTGCCTGGAGTAGGAAATGGCAACCCACTCCAGTATTCATGTCTGGAAAATTCCATGGACAGTGGAGTCTGGGCAGGGAACATTCCACGAGGCTGCAAAGAGTCTAAAGTGACTGAGTGAGTGAGCAGCCATACAAACATAAAAGTCTGCTCCTGGTTGTGCATCTGGAAAAAAACAAAAAACAAACAGTAATTGGAGAGCACCCTAATGTTCGTAGCAGCATTATTTACACTAGCCAAGACATGGAAACAATCTAAGTGTCTATCAGCAAATGAATGGATGAAGATGATGTGACATTTTTACACACACACGTACCCATACACAGTGGAATACCACTCAGTTGTAAAAAAATGAAGTTTTCCTATTTGCAGCAACATGTAGGGACTTGGGGGCATTATACTAAGCGAAATAAGTCAGAGAAAGACAAATACTATATGATATCACTTAAATGTAGATTCTAAAAAATGAACAAACTAGGGAGTACAACAAAAAAGAAGCAGACTCAGGCATAGAGAGCAAATTAATGGTTACAGTGGTGGTGGGGAAGGGCAATATAGGGGTGGTTAAGTAGGATGTAAAAACTTCTGGGCATAAGAGTGGCTCAAGGATGTGCTGTGCAACATGGAATGCGGCTGAGATTTTGTAATGACTGTAAACAGAAAGTAACCCTTAAAATTATATACAAACAAAAGGAATTTTTAAAAAGAACATAGAAGTCTGCCTCTTTTCATGTAGTGATTCATACATTTCACAGTCTGTGTGTGCCAGATTTCATTTTCATTTAATCACTTTCCTGTATGAGCCATTCTGTACTTTCTTTTCTTTTTAGAATTAGAAAGAAAATTTATTGTCTTTATATGAACAAATCTATATTCTACACATACTGTTTTCTCTATAAACACCTATGCACATTGTCATACATGATAAGCTAGTGAGCTAGGGTAGAAATCATTTGTATTAACTGTGTATTAACTGATTTATTGACCAGTGTAATTAATTTAAATTATATTTATACACTTAAGTGACTAAGTCTGATTTTCCATATGTTGACAGTGGTAAGTATATATGTTTTTGTCATATTTTATCTTGTTTTGAAGTAGGATCTTTGAGAAACTCCTTTCAGGAAAGCTTGCATCTTGCTGGGAGTTGAAACTGAAAAAAAAAATCATTTTTCATTGTGCAGGACTGGGATACATTTGTATTATAAGTTCTCAGGGACTGAGATACATTGTTCTGAAATACATTGCTATTTCATCTCTTTACACCTGATATTGTGTTGAGTACATAGCCACAGGCAGCTGAAGTTGAGTATACGCATTTATATACAAAATTACAAAATACTTTTCTCTATATTTGCAAGATCTCTGTGTTTTCACAATATACTCAGACTCTGTCTTAATCACCTTTCTCTTTCCCAAGAGAATTCAGGAAGTTTCATGACTTCTACCAGGTATGACTAGAAAAGGTTTGTTTCAGAATATCTGTACCTATACTTCTTCACAGTGACAAGTGTGACTTTTTTTGAATCTGTGCTGAGATTGATCTATAACTGAAGAGAATTTAGAAAATTCACAATTAAACCACATAGAAAGGCCTGAAGCTATTTCCTTTTCTTTGTAAAAATGAAGCTCCAAGGACATGAATTGAAAAAAAAAAACACATAATATCTCCCCCAAATTAATTGAGAATAAGGCTGGATTTAGCTCAGCAGTGGTTGCCTAGCAACCACACTACATGTTGGAAAGAGGATGTGGGTGCTTTAGCCCCTGGGTACTACTTAAGGCACTCAGTTTCCTTGAAGGATGTGGAAAAAAAAAAATAACATAACTCTGTGCTCTTTTGGAAGTTTATATTTAAAGGTGCCTGTGATCTAATACCATCTTGGATGGACTTTAACTTTTTATTTCAGATTCAACATTGAAATTCAGCTTCCATGAAGCTTTCCCTAACCCTTCCCAGTGACCCCCAGAATCCAGGTCTTGTCTTCTTCTCTGCCCCCCTCATCTCCTGTATTCATTATCTTCACAGTTGTCGCAGTGTCCTAGGGTCATTAACTTGTTCACTTATCTGTCTGTATGCCTTTCTGTCCTACGCAATTGTAATTAGGGACTGTCTCTTGGTTTTTCTGTATATCCAATTCGTGACCCCATGTCCTGTTCTTTGTAGATGTTCTGGTTTTGTTGAGTAGATGAATAGATAAAGAAATGAATAAATTCAAACGCCAGGCTTCTGTGAAGATACTACCTATTTTAGCAGATGTATCAAGGATTCTGTAACATGTCCATCATGTGAGGGGAGCATGTTGTGGCCTGGTTCAAGCCATGTTCTAAGGAGTTTGTTGAAGTTAAGTTGCCTTTCCCCTATTTCCTGTGTTCTGCCCTAGAGGTTGCCCCAGCCATTGTGGCTGGTTGTTAAAATGAGTTCAGACCATCTGCTGATGGGCCCCGACTTCCAGTCTCCAGGTGGGTGAGTCTGCCGGCTACTCCCTGCTTGTTGGACTTTGCCTGTGGCTTTCTGCTCTTTCTTATTACTCAAGAGATGCTTCTCCTCCCTTTCATTTTGCTGTGAAGTCATCTTCATCTCAGATTGACGTAGGAAAATTTCCTTGAGAAGACTGTTGATTCCCTGTGACTGTTAACACATGTATTTATGACTGTAATAACCCAGAATTCCCCCAGATAATCCTTAAAAAGGCCATTATACATCAGGCTGTTTCCTGAGTAGGGAGCTATAAAGGAAACTCATTTCTCCTACCTGGGTCTTCACATCTGAAGTATTGGTGAAAGTGAAGTGAAAATCACTCAGTCGTGTCTGACTCTTCGAGACCCCATGGACTATATAGTCCATGGAATTCTCCAGGCCAGAATACCGGAATGGGTAGCCATTCCATTCTCTTGGAGATCTTCCCAACCCAGGTCTCCCACATTGCAGGCAGATTCTTTACTGTCTGAGCCACCAGGGAAGCTCTAAGAGATTTTAAGACAGGATTATTTACAGAGGGTGGGCCAGGGCAGAGGGAAACTAAGAGAGATTAGGTACCACTCTGGGGTAAACGTAAGCTAGGTCTGAAGGGCAAACAGGGAAGAATCAGTACCAGATCCTCTTAGGGCACAGAGTGTGGTGGAGCACAGTGGAGAGAGCATTTGGAAAGACACGTGGAAGGGACTCCACACAACCATCTAGACAGATTGATTGCACACATCCCAGGCCCTGTTGGTGTGAGGCCATGCTTCACCCCAAAATAATTTGGGGAAAATGTTTTGACATTTTCTTTTGAATCTTCAACTGCTTCTATAGATACTTTTCATCTTGTTTCTCATTGACATTAGCCCATTACTAGTTTGCTCATTTAAGGTCTGTAACACCCTATAAACACTTCTGCTGCTGCTAAGTCACTTCAGTCATGTCCAACTCTGTGTGACCCCATAGACAGCAGTCCACCAGGCTCCCCCATCCCTTGGATTCTCCAGGCAACTGGAATGGGTTGCCATTTTCCTTCTCCAATGCATAAAAGTGAAAAGTGAAAGTGAAGTCGCTCAGTTGTGTCTGACTCTTTGTGACCCCATGGATTGCAGCCTACCAGGCTCCTCCGTCCATGAGATTTTCCAGGCAAGAGTATTGGAGTGGGGTGCCATTGCCTTCTCCAACAGAGAGGCCTGGCATGCTGCAATTCATGGGATCACAAAGAGTTGGACACGACTGAGTGAACTGACCTGAACTGAATGTAACACTAGCTTAATTGTGGATTTTTTATTTAAAAATTTGAAAATGTTTTATTGAGGCATAATTCATGTAAAATATATTTGTTTCAGGTATATGATGTTATAATTTTATGTTTGTATATACTGTCAAATGATCACCAAAAAAAGTCTAGTTAACATCGTCACCATACATAGTTATATATTTTGTGTGTGTGTGATAAGAATTTTTAAGATTTATTCTCTTAGCAGCTTATAAATATGTAACCCAGTATTAGTAATGGTAGTCATCAAACTATACATTGTATCATCAGGATTTATTTATTTTATAGTTTGAAATCTGTACTTTTTGACTGCTTTCATGCAGTTTTGGCCAACCCCACCTCTGGCAACCAAAAATCGTGATCTTTTAAAATTTATTTTACATATTTATTTATTTCTGACTGATTCCCTGGTGGCTCAGATGGTAAAGTATCTGTCTACAATGCGGGAGACCTGGGTTCGATCCCTGGGTTGGGAAGATTCCCTGGAGGAGGAAACAGCAACCCACTCCAGTACTCTTGCCTAGAAAATCCCATGGACGGAGGAGTTTGGTGCAGGCTACTGTCCATGGCGTCGAAAAGAGTAGGGCACGACTGAGCGACTTCACTTCACAGTTGATAAACAATATTAAGTTTCAGGTGTACACCATGGTGATTAAGTATTTTTTAATATAAATTTTACTCCATAAAAGTTATTAGAAGATAATGGCTATAATTTCCTGTGCTGTACAATATATCCTTGTTACTTATCTGTTTTATACACAGTAGATTAGTCCCTTACTCCTAACTTGCCACCCTGTCTCCTTACTGGTATTCAGTAGTTTGTTTTCTTTATTCTTTATTTAAATATAACTATCTATCTATCTGTATATGATTTAGTGTATGGTTACATCACATTTTTTTTTTTAAATTGGAGTATAATTGCTTTGCAACGTTGTGATCTTTTAAAAGGATTCATGCTGTTGTGACTGTTACCTCTGACCCTTGTTAATCTTCTTAAGTCATATCCTCAAAGGAACATGAAGATCAACGGGCTACTTTTGCTTCCTGTGCTCTGATGATCCACAAAGATAAGACCAACTAGTATAATTATCTCTGAGGAGATAAATCGGAAGTTTTTACTTCAGGAGCTTCAGTCTTCGAGAATCTTCCCCTTGGGAACAGAATGATGAATATTTGGAGTACTCCAAGGCAGAATAATGAGTATTTGCTTTTCCTTTCATTTTGTACAGTTTTCCAGAGCCAGAGGCAGCAGTGGATCCCGCTGTCATTTTGGTATTCCATAGCTATTCTTGTGGGCACCTTGCCTGATTCAGTTACGCTTTATAAATTTTAAAATGCAATTGAAGTCTCTTTACTACTTTATCTCTGAGTCTGAGAAATATAAAATTGAAAATATAGTGGAAGCCTGTATTAGTTACGATTAAATTCAGCTGGATATGGAAAAAACTCAACAGTGGCCTAACTAAGGATGGAGTCATTTTTGGCTTTGCAAAAATTTTTTCTCCTACTCTCACATTAAAAAAAAAAAGAAAAAGCGCCACTAGTTGGTAGTCCAGAACTGGTAAGGTAGGGCCACGTTTGTCAATGACCCAGAGCGGTTCTCTTTCTGCTCTTCGATCCTTAGTCTGACTTCCATCGTCAAGGTTGCCTTATGGTCATTTGAGATGATTGTTGTAGCTCTAGCCTTTCCATTTATGTTCCAGGCAACATAACAGAAGAAAAGAAAGAGGAAATTCTCCACTGAGTGAGCTCCTTTTAAAGAATTTAAGGGAGGAGCCCCACACCTCAACTTTTGCCTAATATCTCACAGGAAGATGGGAAATAAAGAATTTTACCTAAATTTTGTTGAATATCACTTACAGTTTGAGGAGTGTGTGTATACACCTATAAGTTCCTTAAGCTGAGTAGGCTGGAGCTCTACTTGCACTTGGATTCCATAGGGTTGGGCAGAGTGGACTGCATGGCTATAAAATCAGACCACTCTGGATCTTGGTCTGCCTCTTACTCCTTGGATGTCCTTGAGCAAGTCAGGGAGCTTTTATTTTATCATCTGTCCAATAGAGATAATAATAGAGCATATGTATAAGGATCAAAGAGGTGACATAAATACATACATTTTTACCCAATTAATAAGTTTTAAAATAAGTACCAGTAATTTTACTTCTTTTAGTGCCCCTTATGGGTTAAACTTTGTGTCAGCTTTTACAAATGTCATATCTCGCCCTCACAACAAGTTGGCAAAATATTTTGCAAATGAACAAATCAGAAACTCAAAGAGGCTAAGTAACTTGACCCAGATTATACAGAACTGAAATAATAAGCCTCTCCCTCTCAATTAAAAAGAAGCGTATTTTTCTAAGTCTAATGATTCTGCCTTTTCTTCCAAATTAGATCATCTTTTTCAGATCCAGATTACAACTGGGGTGTATGTACAACAGTACATAGAGATTTCTATGATAACAAACCGAGTTCTGGTCACATTTTCCTCTACTGATTGTATTCACTGGCAAGTATCAGGTGCTGGCAGAAATGGTAAATTGGGCCTTTAAGCCTTTGGACTTGGTGTATCCTGGGAAAGAAATGAGACTCTGCTATAACAGAAAATTAGAAGGGTTTTATGCGTAAGGCATTTTTTTCAAAGTCTCCCTGTTTCTGGTTGTCTCCTAGTTAACCTATGTAGCCTTTAACTGAAATGATCTGGTTAGATCCTGTTCTCTATCTCTGGCATCTGCTGTGGTAGTTATAACAGTGGGTTGAACCAATATGTTATGTCCATGGAGGGTATATACTGTATAATGCCCTCATGATTTCCTTTGACGGTAATCAATGGATAGCCAGGATAGAGACAATCAAGCATGCTCTCAGTGCCACAGAAAGTGTGACTGAATTCAGAAGTGAGGATCAGGGCAGAAAAAGCCATTTGTAAGCTGGAGCCTCAAGGATGAGGAGAGATTTGCCAAAGAAAGAGAAGCTGGAAGAGTATTCCTAGCAGAAGGACCAGTCTGGGCTCTGTTTGAGCTCTTACTTGTGAACACCTGTTCTCTGATTATTCTTGCCCTTTCTTACCTTTTAATTTTTGCCTTGGCTCTGCCAGAGCTGGCTTTGGCCACCACCTCTGAAAGCCTCATCAAATGTGGATGCCACCACCTTTAACAATATGCCATTGGGATTATGTCCACGTAAAGCCAATGTTAACAAACCCTTCTGCTGGCTAGCTCTAAGACAGAGATGGCAACTAGGCTTCATTTCCTGTGCCAATGCTAATAGTTGGCTGGTAGCAGCCTGGGCAGATCAAAGGATACTTGAGGATTAGTGGAAAGAGTCCCATAGTTAATTAGTGATGCTTTCCTAGGTTCAGGAACAGAATCCTGACATGTAGGTATTTAGCATTCTATGAGTCCAAAACACTCCTTCCTTTCCATTCTCTTTCAATAGAACTAGGAAAAATGTCAGAGATGAAGCAGGGTACCATCCAGAAAGCACAGATGATAACGTCTCCTGGCCCTTGTTTATAGCCCTTCCAGCCTCAGCATGCAAAATTTGGCTTTTAGTTATAATAAAAAGCTGGCTCCGGAGTTCCTTGGGCCATCTCAATGTTCCATACTTTTGCAAGCCCCTCAGACACCCAGCTGCTTCTCCTAAAATACCTGCCAGCAATAAAGTGTGTGCTGTAGGGGATGCTCCTTATGGAAATACCTGGGGAGAGGCAGAAATATTATCTGTGACACAGAGTTGAGGATGCTACTGGTCAACATGGACTTGACTCTGTGACCTCATCTTCATAAATGTTTCTTGCTAACTCACAGAGTAACCAGCTGTAGATAACAGTCTACTTTTAAAAAATATTAAAAAATTTTTTTCTTAGGAATTTTCTCTAATTATTTCTCTGTGTAAAAATTTTTTTCAGTCCCGTTGACTGCCTGCACACTATTCCAACTCCTCTGTCTTATACTCGACTTTGCAACTGCACAGATAACTATTTCACTCTGTTTCGTTGTCTATTCCAACTTTTCCACCTGAAACCCTGTTCAGCTTCACTCTGGCTATTCAGCTCTTCCTATTCAAACTCCAGACCTTTCTGGAAAAGAAGGGTCTTTGCCAGCATCACCCATGTAGCACCTCCGTTTATCAGACTCTCTCATCAGAGCCAGCTCTTTGCTCTTCATGTGCTTATATATTATTGTCCATGGGATATTGGTTATAAATAAATCATATGACTTGGTAGACATTAAACTTTCTGTGGTAGGGATTGGATCTCCATGTTCTTTTTTTTCAGCTTTAATTTTGGGGGGAGCCATGCCATATGGCATGTGGGATCTTAGTTCCCTAACCAGGGATTGAGCCTGCAACCCTTTCATTGAAAGGGGAAATTTTAACCACTGGGCCACCAGAGAAGTCCTAGATCTCCATCTTCTAACAGGAATTTAAACCAAAGTCTGGTTACCACAGATGTTTAATTTAACTGAATCATTGGGTGGGGGGAAGAAACAACACATACTACAATGCTCTTTACATCATATTTTTTTCACTGGATTCTGTGAACATCTGTAGGAGTGAGGAAACTTCTGGCTAATCAAATACAGAGATTTATACCCATTTCATTTGTTGTCCTTTGAATTCTTTTTCTTAGGTTATAGTCAGGACAAGGAAGAGTAGGACTGAAAACTAAACATTTGAAGTTACTTCAGTGCAGTTTGGTGGGACCAAAGAGATTTTGTTCTTATTTATCACAGCAAGGTTCTAGGCAACATCTTGCTTAGTTATGTTAACTGAATTATTCAGATTGCTCATGAGTTAATATTGTCTTGTCTCATGTTTCCAGCTCATTAACTAATAACCAAAATCCCAAGTAATTAAGGCATTTAGAAAATGCCATTAAGTGCCATTAAATTTAGTCTCCCTCCTGGGTCTCTTGAATAGCTGGGTAGAAAACACTTAACCCTTGGCTCACATTACCTTTCTAGAGAATGGTTGTCATCCTCCTGGCTTCTCCCCAAATGCACTGGCTGGTTTTCTATACTGTGGATTCTCAAGGCTTTGTGCCCCTAGTCACTGTCATGCCATTTGGAAATATGCTATCAGTTAAAGGAGAAGGAGAAAGACTGTGGGCTCCCACTTGTTCAAACATGTCTTTTTTTTTTTTTTGCTTGCTTTGATAGCAACAAACATTAGTATATAGTATATTCCAAGCACCCCACACACCATAAGCTCCGTTAGAGAAGAAAGTTAAATTCCTTTTTAACCCCACCATTAATAAGTGAACCCCCATTGTGCTGGAGTATAGAAAGCTCTGTCTTTAGAAGATTTGAGTCCTTAGGTGTCCCCTGCTCTCTGCATCTGTCAGTCTTGCTGTTGTCTCAGGCACCCAGGAGGCCCAGGTTTACAGTTGACCAGTTATCCCAATAGAGCTTCTCTTTCCTGATTAGTCCAACAGAAGTCCCAGGATTGAGTGTAAAGGGACCATCATGGATTTTAAAAAAATATTCCCTGACAAATACTGTGGCCAGAAGGGATAAAATTTGAAAACTGACCTGCCTGGAATCATGGGTGTCTCCCTGTAGCTGGACCTGAGCTCAGCTCTACCGAAATGATGAGAAATGGTGATGAGGGAGAGCTAATTCTGCAAAGGACAATCAGTGTTTTTAAGGGTGGAGGAATGCAGAGTTGAAGAATCATCCACTACCACCGACTGACAGAATTTCCATTAGGAAGAAGAGAAACAAAAGAGTTAGAGAACCCATCTTTCCAGATGCAAGCCCTTCTAGATCTGGTCTGATTTTCCTGGATCTCTGCCTGGTATGATAGTTCCATGTCTGACCTGGTGACTGGCCCAGTCACTGCATGCAAATCTGAGGGATCAACAGGGCTGCCCTGGATGCAGATGGTGACAAGGAAGGAAGCTTAGTGGTCTCTGGATGTTTGTATACTCCCCCAATTTGTCAAGCTTGTACAGGCCACGGTCCTGTATCTCAGAGATTGTACCTGGTGACCTTATCCCAGGAGTGTCTCCCATGGAGCTGCACAAGTACCTAACTGTTGTTACAGTGATGGTGCGTCATAGTGATAGAGCATGCATTGTCTGTCTGCTAGTGTGACGATCAGGGAGATATGATTGGTATATTTCTTTTCTCCCAAAGTAAACACCCAAACTTGAATGGTTGTTAATAGAGTGGCTCTGGTTGAGTAGTAGTTATTGTTGACCATGAGTGAAGGAGGCAGGGGCCCATTTCCAAAGTTTATTTCCTTTTCACACTCAGCCAGTGCTTCGTTTGAAAATATTCCCAGTAGAAACAAAGCCACCGTTCTCTGTCCCTTTTCCTCTTTTTTGTTTAAGATATTAGTATCTCAAGATAGTGCACCCCTTTGAGTTTACAAAAGCTTTTCACTTGCAAGTGAACCTAGGCCACTGCTCTCCATCTGTATGAATACATTATACAAGGGGCCTCAGGACACTGGTATTTTTTTTAGAAGTTCCCAGCTGTTTCTAGATACCACTGATCTAGACAGTCTTCTGACTTGCATGTCTGAATCTTCTAAGCCCTGCCCTGATTACAGACAGTTATCTACCATCTTCTCTCTATTTATGTTGTATTTTTGTAATGACTTCCTGAACTATTGCAACAGCTGATTTATTCATTCACTTCTGTCTGTAAACTGTGCTCCTTGCAGGCATAGACTCTGTCTTGTCTCGTTCATTTCTGTATCTTGAGCACTTAACACAGCATCTGTAACCAAGTGGATGTTTGGTAAGCCTTAGTTGAATGAGATGAGATGATTCTGTACTCTTCTCTCAGAGGTGCTTGTTCTAGGCATTATTGTTATCACTCCTGTCTCATCAAGTCAGAAACTGAGGCTCTCAGATGTTACGTGCTATGTGCAGAATCTAACTTGAACCCAGAGCTTCTGGCCCCAAGGCCATTTTCCTCTCCAGAACATCATTCTTCATGGAAGGGAGACACAATTGCTGTTGTGTGTGGCTGAGTCATATGAAATTACAGGATTAAATAGTCAGAATTTAAAGTTTCACAGGCCTCAGTCTAATGATTTTGTTGTGGACTTTATTCGGGATTTGACTTTTTGTTAAAAGAAAGCAGTACCCAGTAGTCAAAGCACATGGGCTGAAAATCTCAATGGGCTTAATTGATCAGAAAAAACATGTACCTAGAAGGCTGGTGGCAGAAAATCAGACCTTATAGCTCCTCACAGTACAGATTTCAATAAAGTATCTTGTTGGATGAGTTCAGTTTAATGGCTGTGTGGACATCAACTTTCTGGATTGGGGATTTTCTCTGTCAGTGGTTGGGTTCATCAGGTAGGAGTCAGTTTTGTGAACTCATGGAGCCTCAGGATTATAGAGTCTCTACTTTCTCAGTCTGATCACTGTATAAGGACTTAAAGAACTGAATATAAGCTTCTGTGTTGCTGTGTGACATTATAAGACTCATCTCTTTGAGCTTCACTTTTTCTGCAAAATGGAGGGAATAACTGCTATTTTAGCAGATTACGGTCAAAAATACATATATTTTCCATTAAAGGCCTTACAAACTATAAGGTAGTGAACAGTCATCTGATGAGTTGATTGTGACTCTTCCCTCACCTAGAACTGAAAGGCCAGCAGGCCCAGTAAACCCGACATTGAAGTATAAAAACTTGGTTGAACAGCCTAGAAGACTGTAATGATAATACATGAACATCTTTTTTTTTTTAATGTGAGGTCCCCTCTGGCATGAGTATTTTGTTACAGCCAGTTCATTTCTTGTCTTTCCAGCAGATTAACTGCTTGTCTGAACTCCCAAAATAGGAATGATGAGCCTCCGAGGAGATGAAGGGACTCTGTAATTAACTCGTCTGTTTTTGTCTCTTGTGATGAGAAGGTAGCACCATGCCCAGAGTGGTGTTCTTCTCTGAAGGGCTGTAATTCTCACTTTATAGCTAGTGGCAGGTGGACACTCAGGCCAACAGTGTCCCTGAAGAAGTCACTACCTAAGACCTAGAGGAAGAACGGCATGAGTAGTTAAGCACCCTTAAAAACAAACCACTGGTCCTGTCTCTATTTGTAGATTTTGGGGGTTCCTGAATGCAACTTTGATAGTATATCTCAATAGGTCTCAGAGTCAGTATGCTGGACCTTCACTGTCCCCAACATTGAAGAACTTGCTAGCAACACAGGTTCTGGAGCTCTACCTAGACTTTCTAAATCACAAACTTTGAAGTTGGCCTAGCAATCTATGTGGTAAAAAACTTTCTAAGTGATGCACATTAACGTTTGAAAAGTATGATGTATCTTACTGGACAAATCAAATCCATCTCTCTCTAAGGACAGGGATCAAATAGCAACAGGTAACATCTACAGTTAATTCCTCTTTTCCCAACAGAACTCTGTCGATTATGCTCAGCTATGTTTGTGAGTCTTTCTTGAGTGAATAGGTAAACGAGTGGAGAAAACTGGGCGAATTTAAAAGAACTTGTTGTCATCCTTAGTTGAAAAGAAAGACTCCAGAAAGTACAGTGGGATAAAAAAGGGTAAAATCTGCATGCCTGTAGTTGTTTAAGCCATCGATTCAGAGTCACTTTTGACTCATTTTCTTTTCATCAGTGGCCACTGCTAGTCCATTAGCAAATCCTATCAACTTCACCTCCAGAATATATCATCACCTCATCCACTTCTCCAAGTTTATATTATAGCTTCCAAACCAAAGACATTTTTCTCCTGGGCCGCATCTTGCCTCCTAACTGGTCCCCCAGCTTCCACTCTTGTCAATGTACTTTGCACACGTTCAGTATTAGCTTAAAGCATAATTCAGATCAGTCACTCCCCCACCTGCTCAGAACTCTCCAAAGGATGTTCTTTGCTTTTAGAATAAAAGCCTTTCTTCTAAAGATGGCCTCTAAGATTCAGACTCATCTGAACATCAACCACCCAGTCTCATTTTCCATCTGCTTCTCCCATAGTCTGCTCCAATAGCAATTTTTGGGGTCACTTCCCCAGCCATGTTCCTTTCTCCAGGCTTCTTCGTATGCTATCACTCTGTGTAGGATGCTACTCTTTCAAAGCCAGCTCCTCTTTCTGCTTTAGGTCTCAGCTTAAATGAAGCATCTTCAGAAAGACTTTTATAGGTGAATCTGTCTCAAGTGACCTTTCCCAGATTCATTCAGTACTCCATCTCCATTCCTCCTTTGGTTCCTGCTTAGTATGAATCACAGTTTGAGACTCTTGATTTTGTTGTTGTTGTTGTTTTTGATTTCTCCTCATAAGACTTAACTTCTCAGAGATTGAGACCATGTATATCTTACTCAGTTTTCTTTCTGCCCCTGCAACAGTGATGGTGATTGATCCATAAATGTTGAATCAGTGAATGGTGGCACATGATTCTTTAGACAGGTAGATGGACATTTATGTATTTAGTGGTAAGCTGTTCAGACAATATTTATTTAGGTGGCAAGCACAAATAGTTCAAGAAAATATATGCAAATAGCTAAAACCATTATTAAGAAGGAATTCAGAGTGAAGAAAAATATGTGTTGGAGCTCAGCTCCCTGCATAATGCATCTCTCTCTCTCTCTTTTTTTTTTTGCTACTGTAAGAGTGGCTCTTAGATGGATATTTAGAAAGTGTTGGTTCATGTCATGTAGTTACTCTTCATGTTGTGCCACTCTTATAGTAGTAAAAAAAAAAAAAGTGAAGAATTGACTCATTGGAAATGACTCTGATGCTAGAAAAGATTGAAGGCAGGAGGAAAAGAGGATGACAGAGGATGAGATGGTTGGATGGCATCACTGACTTGATGGATATGAATTTGAACACATTCCAGGAGTTGGTGATGGACAAGGAAGTCTGGTGTGCTACAGTTCATGGGGTCACAAAGAGTTGGACATGACTGAGTGATTGAACTGAACTGACTGATTTTCAGTTGTCTGCTGAAACTGGCTCATCCTGGTTCATGAGAGCAGACTGTGAGCCTCTCTTCCTAACACATGACCTCATGTTCATAATCTGAAATCTGTAATGGTGGAAGAATTTATTCCATGGCAGCTGACAAAACTCATAGTTTTTTCCCACAGAGAACTTATTATTAAACACTTTCCAGCATAATACTGATAGACGTGTTTCTTAGGTTGTGATTCCCAGAAACAGAACCATCAGTGACAATTTGTGAGAAAGTGATTTACTGGGGATTATTCCAGAGATGAGGGGATAGTAGGAGAGTAAGAAAATAGGTCCAGTAAGGGAAGACAATAAAACAGGAATGTGAAATCAAGTAAAGCCCCCCAGAATGTTCCTTTGGCTGAATCCTAGGGAGAAGCTCTGAAAACAGAGCTGTCTAATCAGGAACTAGGGTTCTGGATTATTTGTACTCCCACCTAACACTCATTGGTTGAGGACTTTCCCTTGAAGAACATGTAGATTCTTAGGCCCTTCCTGTTTCTGTGGGCAAAACAACAACAACAACAAAACAAGTTCTGAGGGCAGGGCTGTGACAGAGACTCGGGTGCTGGTGGGAGCGAGAACACCCCGAAGCCCATGCGTGCACGGCCTGCTGCCAGCCCTGCTCCAGAGCACCCCGAATCTTTGGCTTAGATTTCCTTACCCAGGAATATGGAGGTCTGGAGGATAAGCAGCTGTGGGACTGGGCCTCAGACTGTATATGTCTGACAAGTTGCCAGTGACGCCATTAACACCACTCGTGAATCACTTTCAGGGGTCAAATGCAACATTGTGCTTTACATTATTTTGTACCAGAAGGCCTAGTTTTATTTTGGATATTCAAGTTGACTTTCATGGAATCATGCTTTACAAAAGAGTTTCAGACAGAAGAAATTCCCTAGAAACACTCGATTCGACCATTGAATTTCCTTATCAGTGAGGTCAGCCATTTTGTTAGAGTACTTTAGGTTGGCAAGGGAGGTTTCAGATCCCCAGTACTTCTGAGACCATAAAGACCAGGTGAGTACCTAACATCTTTTTGAGCTTGTCATTGGACCAGCAGCCAAATCTATTGTCCAGATACCAAAGGATGGTTCTTTTTCTCTGTATCTTTTGGCTTCAAGTTCACTCATCCATTCAGCAAGCGTCAGTTGATCCCTTGTATTTGCAAGTCCCTAAGGAATGTTTTGTTAAGGTCAGAGAAGTAAATCAGATTAAAAAGAATAGACATGTCTCTTGCTTTCTGTAACTCTATCATTTAATGTGTTGGCTTACAGAAATAACTGGAAAATGGTTTCAAACTTATCAAACATCTGCAATGTTTAATATGGGTGTTTAATGGTTGACACAGCTTGAATTACCCCCAAGTTACATTTGTCTTGTGCAACCTGCTTGAAGATGTGAAGTGGGTGCCCATGCCACAAATTCCTCAAAGAAATAAAATAGAAAATTATTTTGAAGCCTTGTCATTGGATATGGGAAGGCATTGATGCTTTTTTCATGCCAACTATACTCTTTATTTTTATATTCCTCAATGAATGCTAATAAGACATACCAGTGCAGACTGCCTTAGGCAAGAATAAATATTATGCACTTGCAGTAATTAATTTATGGCACAGAGCAGTCAGTAGGGTAAAGTGAATTTGTGAAATTCTCAGAGTACTTGACAGCTTCTTATTGAAGCAGAAATAAAATGTAGTCAGTAAATGGTAAAATGCTGAAGAAAGTGTTTATCACCACAAGGGTTATATTAAGTAGCTGGGTACTTTCCTACTTAGCCTAGAGGTTATGCATTCATATTATTACAATGTGAGTGCAGTATTTTCTAAACAAAGCAAGTAAACAATGGAGCAAATGAACAGTTCATTAATATATTCTTTGAAAATAACTTTTCACTACCAGTATGCAAATGAGCTTACAGATAAATTAACACTTAAATGAGTCTGCACAGAGACCCCAACTCAAATATTTTGCTTTGAATACCACTGAAGCAACAGTAGTTCAGAAAATACCACTTCATAGACATTCGGATGGTTTTGCACGTAGTCATTGTTAGGATAATGATGCTGTTTCCAGAATCCCCTGCCTCTAGGAGTGAGGTTTTGATAGTGATGGTCTTAACTGTTTTCTTTTAGATTCTCTAGAGCAGAGCCTGTGGTGGAGAGCCTATGCAAGTAGTTTGAGGGAACACACATAAGAGAAGGGGAGTGAAGGAAAAAGTGAGGCAAAAATACTATTTCAGGGTACGTGTTGCCTCGGCTGGAACCCACAGGGAGCGCTGCATTGTGTATCACGATGCAGAGTTAGACTACCTTGAGACAAGGGACCCAGCCTTTTGTCCCTCCACAAGTGGGGAGAGTAGGAACTCTTTCAAGTGAGGTGGTGCCACTTGGGCAAGGACAGTTCTTGTTTTGGGGGAATTGGAGAAGGAGGCAGCCAAGATCTAAGACACAGAGCAGCTGCAGGATAGAGCCTGAGTCCCAAACATCACCCACTGTCCTCCCCTTGGAGGTGACGGAAGGAGAAAAAATGACAAGTTGCTTTATGCACTCAGTGCTGTGACTACAATATAACAGCAAAACTGATGACCTTGCACTGATCAGCAAATCTTGGCCACAAGACTGCTTTGGTTCCTGGTATTATTATTAAACTTTTCCTTCCTAAGTAAGTTAAAAGTTAATCCCATAATGATCGCACACTTCTCTGATCAAGTCTTGGCATAGAATGCTCCAGTAGGATTTAAACAAGTGGTTACAATACGGGGGTGGGGGGGGGGAGGAATTGACTAGGGAAGAATCTCATGCATTGGATGACCGAATTGGGTG